>JARQOD010004714.1:0-52794 GCA_033576555.1 Oophaga sylvatica
TAATGAAAAAAAAGGTATACGGCCTAAAACCACAGAATATGATTCAGCTGGGGGTATAAAAAAAAGGGGGTTAAACAGGAAAAAGTAATAAAATGTAAAAAAAAACCCCGGACTGCCCAAAAGCAAATAGTGATTGCCCCTTGGAGTAAATAGGGGAAGTAACAAAAGGATCATAATGAAATGAATGCCCCCGGTAAAAAGGTTCATGTATTTTTTCCTGAAACTCAGTTTTTCGTCCCCTTTTTTATTTTTTTTTTCTTGCGCACTATCTTGCCCTCAGCCAAAATGGTTTCCAGCTTGCTTTTTTCCCCGCCCTGATTCTCTCCGGGGCTTCTTAAGCAGCCCAGCTGAGGCAATCAGTGCTTCAAAATCTAGCCTGCAGTGAACCTTGTTTTGAACCCAGTAACCTTTGGGGACCTTTCCCCCAACTTTCCCCTGGGGAAATTTTTGAAGCATTTGGGGCCTCAAAAACCCGCTCTTTAAAAAAACCCACGTTTAAAATGGACTTAGGGAAAACAGAAAGAAGATCCTGAATCTGTATTGGAAGTGATTGCTGAGCTTGGATTACTCTGGCCTTTTTCCCCTCCTTTTTTTTTTCTGCAAACGGTGTTTTTCTTTCGCCCCTTTATGAAAAAACCCCAGGTTTTTTTCAAAAATCAAACCTGTGACTCCTTTTTTTCATCAAAACCCAAACCCCAACAAGACGCTATAAAACTGTACTACATACTTTCCCCAAGATTCTGACCAAAAAACGTTAGTGTCTGGGGGTCGGAAAGGGGCTGTGTCTGCTTACGGGGGAACAGACCCCGTTGCCCCTTTTCGTATGACAGGGTTTTTGTGATTCTCACAACCATTCCAGGTGAGCAGTTCATTTAAAATTTTTTTTTTTTTTCTTCAGTGTTGCCACAGGGGCCCCCCCATTGTTTTTTTTCTCTCCTCTTTTTTCCGAAACCCCGGGCTTAAAAGACCCGGGGAAAAAAAGGCCCCCCCTAAAGGAATTTTTGCGGATGACTGATAATACCCCCTTCAGATTTGCAAATATAAAGACCCTTTTAAAATCTACGCCTAATAATCACAATTTGCAAGTGGTTGGACAGACTACCCGGGGATTTGCGAGCCAGGTTTTTGAGTTCTGGGGGGGCACCGGGCCCTGCCACCCCGGTGGCTGGGAAAATTTCCAAGTGCCCCCTTTTCGTTTTGGCGGAAAACAGAGAAATTGGGGGTTTTTTTAACAATGAATTTTTTTTTTCTGCACAGCTTCCAATTTTTCCCACAACGTAAAAGGTGCTTACATAATTATGTTTTTTTCCCAAAAAAGGTTTAAGGGGGGCAAACCCCCTGATTGAACTGAGGAGATTGTTTGAATACCTTGATATTTTTTTTCACCAGGGGCAGGTTTGATGACCCCAATCGGGGCAACAGCTGAACAGCCATTTACTTTGCGCCAAGGGGGAACACGGGGGAGCTGAATATCCGGGGTTTCAGGAGATGGCCCTAACCCCGGACAGTTCCGCCAAAAAATCTATTTTTCGAAAGGGGTTATCCCCACTGATTAAGGTGACTTGCCGTTGCCGGACCCCCCGGGGCGTTAGGTGCTTTTATAACTACGCACCGTATTTACTCGTCGATGAACCGGCAAAAGATGGTTCAAAGCAACGTACTAACCTTTTCCACCTTCCTCTCCAGCAAGGAACCTTGAGTAGGATTACACGAACCTGAACCTGAACCCTGCGGTGAACTCTTTACAACGACGGTTGTGATGCACCCCAAGAACACGTTTAAGAAATCTATGTTTCTATTGTGGTAATCAGGCCTTCATTTTAAACTGCCCCAGCCGTTCTCGAAGACTAGCAGCACTCATTCATTGTGATGTTGCGAGAGGGATCTGTCAGTCCGAGCCTCACTCCAGAGAGATCGCACAACAATCTTATTTCTCGATTAAACCCGTACCTCTGAGGACTTGACTGTGTAAACCGCCATTTTTTTAATTTTTCCAGCGTGGGCCCAGCTGAGTTGTAAAAAAAACAATTCCTCATTGCTTTCCTTCCATCAAACCTGGGTTGACTCAGCTTGGTGTCTAGCCTGCAATCGACTCAGGGGAAGTGGAAATTTTAGGATGTCTCCTTTCTCTAAACGGGAATACGTTCAGTGAAAAAAGGCAACTCCTACAGATGAAACTGTGGAGGCTCCCTCGACCTCTGGACCAGGGACAGAAACAACCCCTTTTAGGGTTCTTATGGGAAAGATCATCAAAAAACGTCCTTTATGCTTATCTCTTCTCCCCACTTTTCCCATTATTCTAGGGGAACCATGCTGCAGGCTCAGAAACCTACCATTAACTGGGAACCAAGGAATTACCCCCTTTCCCAAGAAACAGATGGCCAAAAGTTTCACTTGCTCTTTCCTAAAGGAATCATGTCGTCCCTGAACTACCAGCGTATACCAGACTATGTGGATTTATGTGACAAGAAGAACCGACCCTTCCCCCACCTCCATAGATTGTCCAATTGAATTATTTCCGAGCAGAGAACCTTTTTGGTAAATCTACCCCCTGGGCGGGCCCGACTAAAGCTTAAAGGATACATAGATAAAAATTAGCCAAGCCATCCCCCTCTTCATCTCCTGCAGGTGCACCCATCTTCTTTGTAAAGAAAAAGATGATCCTAGACCACGTAACTATAGGGAACTCAAAAGGTTACTATTAGAAACCGTTATCCATTGCCTTTTAAAACCCTATTTATTGGAGAAGTGCACTGCCAAAATTTTTTCTAAACAATCTTCGGGGCCCATAACTTAGTCCATTAGACCTGGGATGAATGAAGACTGCATTCAGGTCACGCTAATGGACACTTTGAATATCATATGCCTTTTGGCTAGTACCCGCCCCACCACTTTCCAACACTTGGTGAATGACTCTTCAGTTCATGGGGCATCGCCCGAAGACGTCGCGATTGCACATTCTGACTTTCCACTGAGCTGCTGTTTCTTGTGTTTGGTAATGAGAGAGTAATTTACCTAGCTCTTTGCTAAGACTAGTCCAGCCTCGCCCGGCTTCTTTTGATATGTTCTAATTAGTTTCCTTTATATTCCTGCCAGTCTGGGTGTTAACGCCGGTGAAAGCATTCATGTAGTCTAGCAAGCTGGAGCGGTTTCTGAGAATACTTAAGCTAAGAGCTCCTTAGTTGTTTTTACTCTTATAGCTTATAGTTTATCTCTGAGACCTTAGGTGTTCCTACTGTGTGTGAGTGTTGTATGTAAGACTTTATTTACTTTTTTTTCTTGTCTTTCTTGTATGTCTTTCTGTTCATTAAACCTTTTACCTGTTCATTCCCTTTGGTGGTAATCAGGTCCTTCTTAGGACTAGATTACAGTTGGAGGGATTGATGGGAGACAGGGTTTACGCTGGTGGCCTGGCCTCTGTACCTTTAACAGTACCTCCAGT
The DNA here is from genome assembly GCA_033576555.1 of Oophaga sylvatica. Lineage (NCBI taxonomy): Eukaryota > Metazoa > Chordata > Amphibia > Anura > Dendrobatidae > Oophaga > Oophaga sylvatica. The sequence continues at coordinate 3,443 of JARQOD010004714.1, forward strand.
AGAGGGATTAGTCAGGACCCCAGTTTAGGTCAGCATAGCCCCCGTCACCCTCTAGCCGGAGACAGCGTATAACGGATTCAGTATTGACCCACTGGACATTCTGTCAGTAATTCTATGTTATCTATATCTATGCGCATGTTATATAGTATGTTGCCCTTTGATATAGATTACTGACATCACATATATATATCTGCTATACAGCGTGACATTCAGGATCTCCTAGATACATTCTTTGGTAATTTATTTGGATGATATTCTAATTTTTTCTAACTCCACAGAGGAACATCATGGACATGTGAGAATGGTCTTGGAACGTCTAAGACAAAATCATCTTTACATCAAACTTGAAAAGTGTGAATTCCATAGACCGAAATTCAATTTCTGGGGTATGTACTGTCTACACAGGGAATTAGTATGGATGGAAGCAAAACCCAAGCCATCAAGGATTGGCCAAGTCCTAGAAATGTGAAGGAGGTACAAGCGCTTCATGGGGTTTGCCAACTTCTATAGACTTTCATTAGAAATTTCTCTGAGGTAGTGTCACCTATCACCTCAACTTACCCGAAAGAGTCTAGTTTTCCTGACTCCCCAACCCCAGGAAGCATTTTCCCGTCTAAAAGATAAATTTACCACTGCACCTATCCTAGTACATCCCAACCCCGAGCTTGCCTTCATAATAGAGGTGGATGCTTCAGACTGTGCCGTTGGAGCTATACTCTCTCAGAGAACAGGTGAGAAGAATGTCTTGCATCCCTGTGCCTTCTTTCCCAGCAGTTGTCTTCGGCTGAGAGGAACTACGATGTGGGCAATAGAGAGTTGTTGGCCATTATTTGCCGCCTTCAAAGAATGGAGACACCTTCTTCAGGGAGCTGCACAGCAAATAGTCGTCCTGACAGACCATCGTAACCTTGAGTTTATCAGGTGGGTCTAAGTGCCTGACTCCTCGCCAGCTCGCTGGAACTTTTCTAAACCAATTTAATTTTATCATCTCTTATAGACCAGGATCGCGCAATGGAAAGGCTGATGCACTCTCTAGGATTTACTCAGCAGAGACACGTCCAATACTCCTCCTAAGACTATTCTTCCTGACTCTAGAATTCCTAGGAGTAATTCATAATCAAGACCTACTTAAGGACATCAAGGAAGCATACCATGCGGATTCCTTTTTGGGACAACCCCCAAGGACGTAAGTCTGTCTTTAAGAATGGTGTGGTGGATTCAGGACAACGTCTGTATATTCCTGAAACAGTCAGATTGAAGTATTGCAACTCATTCACGATTCCAAGATAGCTGGGCATAGAGGAATTCTAAAGACACAGGAATTTCTTTCTCGTTTCTTTTGGTGGCCCACTTGTAGAAGGATGTTTTGGACTAATGTCACTTCGTGTGAGGTTTGTGCAAGATGCAAAAAACCTCGCTCTTCACCAAATGGTCTGTTACAGCCTCTTCCCACCCCGTCCCGCCGTGGGGATCCATTTCTATGGACTTCATTGTGGAGTTACCAACCTCTCAGGGGAAGAACACCATTCTAGTGGTGGTTGACCGTCTAACAAAGGCAGCTCATTTTATCCCCTTTTGTCGGGTTACCCACTGCAAAACAGACATCAGATTTGATGATTAAAGATGTGTTTCGCTTACATGGAGTACCGGATGAGGTTTATTTCGGATCGAGGGGTGCAATTCACTTCTAGGTTTTGCAAAATTTCTGTGCAGCATTGGACATTAAAGTAAAACCTTTCTTCTGCTTTTCATCCCCAGACTAATGGACAGACCGAACGAACCAATCAAACCCTGGGGCAGTATCTCCGCTGCTTTATCTGCCACCTACAGGATGATTGGGTGGATCTACTTCCATTAGCTAGTTTCTCGTATAACAACCTCAGAGTGCCTCCACTAAACAGTCTCCTTTTTACTCTAATCTAGGTTATCATCCTAACATTCTACCACGATTTCCCATAGAAACGCCTTTACCAGCAGTGGCTGAAAGAATCACGTCTTTACAGAAGAATATGGATCTTCTAAAGGAAAATCGAATCGGCTCAAGAAAGGTACAAGAAACAGCAGTAAATTTCGTAAACCTGCACCAGCTTTCAAGGTAGGAGACTTGGTCTGGCTGTCAACCAGAAATCTTAAGTTAAGGATTCCATCGTCTAAGTTGGGACATAAGTACATTGACCCTATAAAATCAGTAAAATTAAAAAGTGCCGTTGCTTGTCGTCTTCAACTGCCCAGAACTATGAGAATCCACCCTGTCTTTCATGTATCCCTACTAAAGGCTGCGACACCCAAAACGTTTTTCCCGGACGTTCCTCTCCTTGCCCTGACCCAGTGCTAGTCGATGGTCAGGAAGAATTTGTGGTGGAAAGGATTTTAGATTCCAGTTGTATAGAAATCAGTTACAATATCTGATTAAATGGCAGGGCTACCCAGTGGAGGACAACTCATGGGAACCGGTCAATAACGTTTAAAGCTCCTCGCTTGCTCCGTCAGTTTTCATCAGAGGTACCCACACAAGCCTGGTCTGAGGTCATCCGGAGGTTGTCCTTAAGGGGGGGAGTAATGTAAGGTTCTATGTATATAATCCTGAAACTCAGTTTGTTCGTCAGCCATTTTACTTTCTGTCTTACTGCAGTATCTTGCCCTCAGTCAAAATGGAGTTTTCCCGCTTGCTTGTTCCCCCCTGATCTCTCCTTTGCTTCTTTAAGCAGCCACAGCTGAGCAATCAGTGCTTCAGAATCTAGCCTGCAGTGAACCTATGACTTGACTCCTGTAAGCCTTGGACCTTGTACTCCAGCATTCCTACTGAGGAACTCTGAAGCACTTGTGGACCTCTTGAACCCTGCTCTTTGAAAGACCCACGTTTGCATGGACTTACGGTAACAGAGAAGAAGATCCTGAATCTTATTGGAGAGTGATGCTGAGCTTGGATTACTCTGGCTTCTGTGTCTCCTGTTTCTGTGTCTGCAAACTGTGTGACTATTTCTGCCAACTTGTATGAAGTAATACAGGACTTTTCTATATCAACCTGTGACTCCTGTGTTTTCATCGCACCCAAGCACAAGACGCTATATGAACTGTACTACATACATTACACAGTGACTGCACCAGCAGAATATGAGTGCAGCTCTGGAGTATAATACGGGAAATGTAACTCAGGATCAGTAAGTATGTACACAGTGACTGCACCAGCAGAATAGTGAGTGCAGCTCTGGAGTATAATACAGGATGTAACTCAGGATCATAATGTAATGTATGTACACAGTGACTGCACCAGCAGAATATGAGTGCAGCTCTGGGTATAAATACGGGAAATGTAAATTAGGATCAGTAATGTAATGTATGTACACAGTGACTGCACCACAGAATAGTGAGTGCAGCTCTGGAGTATAATACGGGATGTACTCAGGATCATAATGTAATGTATGTACACAGTGACTGCACCAGCAGAATAGTGAGAGCAGCTCTGGAGTACAATGCAGAGGTAACTCAGATCAGTAATGTATGTACACAGTGACTGCACCAGCAGAATAGTGAGTGCAGCTCTGGAGTATAATACAGGATGTAACTCAGGATCAGTAATGTAATGTATGTACACAGTGACTGCACCAGCAGAATAGTGAGTGCAGCTCTGGGGTATAATACAGGATGTAACTCAGGATCAGTAATGTAATGTACACAGTGACTGCACCAGCAGAATAGTGAGAGCAGCTCTGGAGTACAATGCAGGAGGTAACTCAGGATCAGTAATGTATGTACCAGTGACTGCACCAGCAGAATAGTGAGTGCAGCTCTGGAGTATAATACAGGATGTAACTCAGGATCAGTAATGTAATGTATGTACACAGTGACTGCACCAGCAGAATAGTGAGTGCAGCTCTGGGGTAATAATACAGGATGTAAAATCAGATCAGTAATGTAATGTATGTACACAGTGACTGCACCAGCAGAATAATGAGTGCAGCTCTGGAGTATAATACAGGATGTAACTCAGGATCAGTAATGTATGTGCACATTGACTGCACCAGCAGAATAGTGAGTGCAGCTCTGGGTATAATACAGGATGTAACTCAGGATCAGTAATGTAATGTATGTACACAGTGACTCCACCAGCAGAACAGTGAGTGCAGCTCTGGAGTATAATACAAGATGTAACCCAGGATCATTATGTAATGTATGTACACAGTGACTGCACCAGCAGAATAGTGAGTGCAGCTCTGGAGTATTATACAGGATGTAACTCAGGATCAGTAATGTAATGTATGTACACAGTGACTGCACCAGCAGGATAGTAAGTGCAGCTCTGAGTATAATACAGGATGTAACTCTGGATCAGTAATGTAATGTATGTACACAGTGACTGCACCAGCAGAATAGTGAGTGCAGCTCTGGAGTATAATACAGGATGTAACTCAGGATCAGTAATGTAATGTATGTACACAGTGACTCCACCAGCAAACAGTGAGTGCAGCTCTGGAGTATAAATACAAATGTAACCCAGATCAGTTATGTAATGTATTACACAGTGACTGCACCAGCAAATAATGATGCAGCTCTGGAGTATAATACAGGATGTAACTCAGGATCAGTAATGTAATTTGTAAACTGTGTTTGTGTAGTTACATTCTTCATATAACCATTTATCTTTCTCTTTTTGGATTTCCATGCTTCTTTGCTTTAGTCTATGAACACACGATGCGCTTTTGATGCATTTTCATGGCGTTTTTTTTTTTCCATGCGGAAATAGTCCAAAACGCAAGGGAATCCTTATGCAAGTTAATTCAATGACAATCCTGAAGTGTTGTGCACATGATTAGAAATTTCCTTTGAGTATTTGCAGTGCGTTTGTTACGATTCGACTGGCGAGTGACCTGGGACCAGGGCACCTTCCTTGTCCTAACACCAGGGGGCGCCCTAGCTAGCCCTATTCCCCAGGATACTTCATATGCGAAGACGCCGGGCCTCCGCCCTTGCCCTATCTCCTAGAACAGCCCTTTGTCCCCTTCCCCCACCCAGGAAGAGGGGCGCTACTGTGCACCGCAGTACACCAACCCGACAGACAGGGTGTCAAAGACAAGGGTAAACTGAAAACTCCACACACACAAAATATACACTCACATATAACAGAGGTAATCACCAGGGTGTGTAGGGAGGGAAGGAAAGCAAAACAGGAAGGATAAGGAATTTCCAAGCGTAACAAACCAGGCACCAGTCGCTAATACATTTCTCCAGCTCTCCTTCACAAAACCAACTACTCCCACGCCAATGTCTTGCAGCATTTGGTAACTCAGACAAGGACTTGGTAATCGAGCCCAGATTTATAGGGGAGAGGAATGGCTAACCGTGCACAGCTGAATGCAGGAATTTCCAACATGCCAATTAACCCTTGTTCTGCTGAAAGAAATAAACCTGTTTAATACACTGGAGAAGTGCTGCTTCTCAACGGCGGAATAGAGCCACCGGACGCTGCGGTCTTCTAGCTCCGCTCTGTTGCCGTAACTCTGTTAGGCTATGTGCAAACGTAGGAGGATTTCCGCGGCAATCCCGCACCTCCCTGCCGCGGGAAATACTGTTTTATAGAATGCTTATTCCCGCCAGAAACTAGCGTTTTGCAAGCGTAATTAGTTTGCAGAATGCTAGCGTTTAACAGTGATCTGTAGCATCGCTCGGAAAACTGATTGACAGTTGGTCACACGAGTCACGTAGTGTTTGACAAGTGTCAGCAACTCTTTACTTTTGATGCCGCCTATGCCGCATCGATAGTAGAAAGATATAATGTTAAAAATAATAATTAAAATAAAAAATCGTGATATTCTCACGTTCCGGCGGCCCCCCGCAGCTTTCCGCCTCTCAGCGACGCCCCGGCCAATCCCGTTCCCAGGTGTCCTTGCGACAATGACCCCAGATGACGTAGCATCACGCGAGACCACTACGTCATCTGGGTCATTGTCGCTAAGGACACCTGGGAACGGGATTGGCCGGGAGCGTCGCTGAGAGGCGGAAAGCTGCTGGGCCACCGGAAGGTGAGAATATCACGATTTTTTATTTTAATTATTGTTTTTACATGGATATGGTACCCAGGGCAGAGTCTCCTCTCCTCCAGACCCTGGGTACCATCCGCACATGAACCGCTCACTGCGCATGGTGGGCACAGCCACATGCGGAAAGTAAGCAATTCTTATGGCGGAGGAATCGCCGTGATTCCGGAAAAAGAATGAACATGCTGCGTTTTTTTACGCGATGCGCTTTTTTTGCGGAAAAAAACGCAGCATGTGCACAAAAATTGCAGAATGCATTCTAATGATGGGATGCTTAATGCATGCGTTTTTCAGCGGAAAACCGCCGCAAAAACGCTAAAAAAACGTGAAAAATCCACGACGTGTGCACGTAGCCTTACAGCTTTTTTCTGCAGCATGTCAATTCTTTTTGTGTTTCTGCAGCTTTTCTGCACCCATTGACTTCAACTGAGCCAGTCAAATCCGCAGGAAAAACACAGGTATAAAAATCTTTGCGTATCTGCCGCTGATTTGCTGAGTTTTTATTTTGCGTTTTTACATGCTTCCCATCTGTGTGACAGCATGGGAAACACCGGCGCGGTAGTTCTTATTGGCGGTAACACTACCACCAGTAAGGTCGTCTGTCAGAGTGCTCCGGGGTCATGCTGTCAGCGGGACCCAGCAGCTGTGACTGTGACCCGCAGGTGGGGGTCGATGAGACTACTGCTCCCATCGGGCTACGTCTCGTGTCACTGATAACAGTGACAGCAGTGCCGCTGATGGGAGACACAGTTAAAAAAAAAAAAAAGTAAAATTACATACAATTTCAAATGAAAATAAAAAGCCATTATACTTACCTAACATCAAATTCCAGACGCCCTCGTTTCCTAGAAATAATGTAAAATAATAAACCAACATATACTCACCTGTCCGCCGTAGTCCAGGTAATCCGAGTGTCCCACAGAGATCTCTCGTGTAGAACAGTCACATCGGGAGATGTGACCGCTCTACCCGGCCGCCGGCGATACACTGACAGGAGGTAATCGGTCCTGCAGTGTATCACTGAGCTGCCGTGAGAGAGTTCACAGGAGTTCATCAGCTGATCAGCTCCAGTGCTCTCACTTACAGCAGCGCTGCATGAACTTTAAACCGCAGCAGTGGTGCCATGAGGGAGATCACCAGAGCTCATCAGCTGATGAACTCCTGTGAACTCTCTCACGGCAGCTCAGTGATACACTGTGAGAGCGATTACCTCCTGTCAGTGTATCGCCGGCTGTATTTGAGAGCAGTCACTGATGTGACTGCTCTCAAAGTGATCACTATCGTCGTGGGAGACTATGGATTATCTTCTCGGCGGACAGGTGAGGATATTGTGGTTTATTATTTTATTTTTGTTTCAGGAGATGTTGTATTCGGTGGATTAGGCATTCGGTAAGTACGGTTTAATTAAGATTATTAAAGGAGCCTGTGTCATTATTTCAAATAAAGGACTTTATTCTGGGTGTCTGTGTTTTTATACAATATTACTATGGTGTTAGTAATGGATGAGTGTCTTATAGACTTTCCATTACTAACCTGTGCCTTGATGTCAAGTGACAATACAAAGGTTACATCAACCCCACAAATATGAACCCCACATGCCACCACTGCAGGGCAAGTGGGAAGAGCGTGGCTAATGGCAGAATTGGCGCATCTTAGAGTTTCACCTTTTCTGGGGTGGCTGAGAGCTGATGTTTCTGGTGGGAGGGAACAATATCCATGGCCCCTTCCTAAGCTATTAATATCAGCCCGCAGCTGTCTGCCTAACCTTTGTTGGTTAGATTTATAGGGGACCCTACATCAATTTTTTCCTGGGGTCCCCCCTGTAAACTAGCCAGTAAACTCTAAGCAAACCGCTGCAAGATGACATTAATAGCCTGGAACCTTTATGTTTACTGACTCCTTCCCAGAATATAACAACAGCCCTCAGCCATCGGCTTTCCCTCTGCTGGTTATTAAATTATGTGTGAACCGCGCAATTTTTTTTTCAGTTTTTTTCTTTAAAATTATCAATTGCAGTCTGGTTACAGCCTATCTACATTCGTTCTGTAACGCTCCTACATAGGCTGGTGACCATGTGTGTGTAGGTTTGTGTGTGTTTGTGTTTACTTATTGGCATTAATAATGAGGGTGTCGGGCTGACACCTGTTCATTAATAAGCCTAGTGCTAGGTGTCAATGACAACTGCTGCCCTAATCCTATTACCCTGATGCCACAGCATCAGAATGAAAAAGATGGTGTTGAACCAAGAAATTACATCACAAAACTTTTTTTAAATATCTTTATTTAGCTTAAAAAAGCTTTCATTGGTGTACAAAAATGCATGCAAAAACACATACAAAAATGCACCAAAAACACGGCAAAAACGCACACAAAAATGCACCAAAAACACGGCAAAAACACATACAAAAATGCACCATAAACACGGCAAAAACGCACACAAAAATGCAGCAAAAACGTGCCTTTTTCCACAGTGTTTTCCTGCCAAGAGATGCAGAATCCTTGCAGAAATTTCTGCAAGCAAATACTCAACGTGCGCGCATAGCCTAAAAATTATATATTGAGCTAGTAAGGCATCATTTTCAGTGTTACAGATGTGAATGTCAGTTATTCTTCAGAATCTGAGCAGCGTTTCTTCCTATAAACCCCTCAGATCAGACATTTGACTTTGTCTTAGAATAAATTATTTGATCTCATCTTTTATTTTTTGGTTAATGATCCTGTAAATGAAGGGAGGTGATCTGATAATTGCCACATTTATGGGTCAAACTACATTTGGAAATGTTACCATTAATGAAAAAAACCTTCTGTCATTTGATAATTTCAATAAAACCAAGTCTTTCGAAGACAGACGGAAATCATATTGCAACCGATCCACTGCACGAGCGGCTCCATGACGGATCCCGAGCATAATACACATCATTTACCATGACCTAACAGGCATGGCGCCATGTAATTACCCGGAGGGTTACAGTTCACTGCGCCGCCGTGTTCCACCTAACAAGACACTTTACCAGCAATGCTTAACGTATAGACGTGACTCTTCCGCACCGGTGATTCCCGACAACGCTGATGAGCAGAGACTGCAGGAATTCGTCATGTTTAGTCGTACACTGATATAGACCATCTTAAACAGGAAGGCTACTTTCACAAGAACCAGTCACTTTTCGTTTTACTTCCTTACAAACATCATCACTGTCCCCATTGGGCTCACTAAGTATCTAAGTTTCCTATCAAGAGTATAAGCAGAAGCCCAAGCAAACATGGGAAACATAGAAACTCCTTACAGATGTTACATAGTAGTTACATTGTAGCATAAGTAGAAAAAAAACCCCGCCATTACCGTGTACATTCTGTGTCAGTAAATTAACTATAACCCGCAATGTTCTGTGTATGGAGGAAATCGTTCAGTCCTCGTATAAAACCTGTTACAGTGTCGCCATGACTACCTCTGTGGTCGCATTCCACAGTCGACTGCTGTAACTGTAAAGAACCCTTTCCTATTTAGCTCCTGAATCGCCTTTCTTCCACTTATAGTGAGTGCCCCTTGGTCCTTAGAAGGAATAAGTCCCGTTTTGTCCTCTGTAATGACCACAGACCAATAGGAGAGGCCTCCATCCTGAGTAATATAGGAGACGCTTTCCATCCTGTGTAAAATTCTAGTTGTTCCGTCTTTGAAGTGATTCTAACTTCTGAATATCCTTTTTTAAATGTGGAGCCCAAAACTGGATCCCATATTCTACATGTGCACTCACCAATGATTTATAAAGGGGTAACAATATGTTGGGATCGTGAGATTTTATCTTTCTTTTTATATATCCTAAAATCTTGTTTTCTTTTTCAGCTGCTGCCTGACATTGAGTGCTGCTGCTCAGCTTACTGTAATGTATGTGGTACAGTTCATATAGCGTCTTGTGCTTGGGTGCGATGAAAATACTTGAGACACAGGTTGATAAAGAAAGTCTTGTATTGCTTCATACAAATTGGCAAAAATAAACACACAGGTTGCAAACACAGAAGCAGGAGACACAGCAGGCCAGAGTAATCTAAGCTCAGCAATAACTCTCCACAACAGATTCAGATCTTCTTCTCTGTTACCGCAAGTCCATGCAAACGTGAGGCTCTCAAGAGCAGAGTTCAGAGTCCACAAGTGCTTCAGAGTTCCTCAGTAGGAATGGCTGGAGTACAAGGTCCAAGGCTTCAGGAGTCAGAACACAGGTTCACTGCAGCTAGATTCTGAAGCACTGATTGCTCAGCTGTGGCTGTTTAAGAAGCAAACGGAGAGAATCAGGGCGGGAACATGCAAGCTGGAAAACTCCATTTGACTGAGGGCAAGATAGCAGCAGCAAAACAGAAAGCCAAAATGGCCGACGAACAAACTGAGTTTCAGAAACAGATACACAGAACCTTACATTACTCCCCCCTTAGGGACAACCCTCCGGATGACCTCAACCAGGCTTGTCTGGTACCTCTGATGAAACTGACGGAGCAAGCGAGGAGCATTAACGTTATTGACTGGCTCCCATGAGTTGTCCTCCACTGGTACCCTGCCATTTTAAACAATATTGTAACTGATTTCTATACAACCTGGAATCTAAAATCCTTTCCACCACAAATTCCTCCTGACCATCGACTACACGGTCAGGCAAGGAGAAGAACGTCCAGGAAACGTATTGGGTGTCGCAGCCTTTAGTAGGGATACATGAAAGACAGGGTGGATTCTCATAGTTCTGGGCAGTTGAAGACGACAAGCAACGCACTTATAATTTTACTGATTTATAGGGTCCAATGTACTTATGTCCCAACTTAGATGATGGAATCCTTAACTTAAATTTTCTGGTTGACAGCCAGACCAGTGCTCCTACCTTAAAAGCTGGTGCAGGTTTACGAAATTTATCTGCTGCCTTCTTGTACCTTCCTGAACCGATTCCAGATCTCCTTTAGAAGATCCATATTCTTCTGTAAAGTCGTGACTCTTTCAGCCACTGCTGGTAAAGGCGTTTCTATGGGGAAATCGTGGTAAATGTTAGGATGATAACCTAGATTAGAGTAAAAAGGAGACTGTTTAGTGGAGGCACTCTGAGAGTTGTTATACGAGAACTCAGCTAATGGAAGTAGATCCACCCAATCATCCTGAGGTGGCAGATAAAGCAGCGGAGATACTGCTCCAGGGTTTGATTGGTTCGTTCGGTTTGTCCATTAGTCTGGGATGAAAAGCAGAAGAAAGGTTTACTTTAATGTCCAATGCTGCACAGAAATTTTGCCAAAACCTAGAAGTGAATTGCACCCCTCGATCCGAAATAACCTCATCCGGTACTCCATGTAAGCGAAACACATCTTTAATCATCAAATCTGATGTCTGTTTTGCAGGGGGTAAGCCGACACAAGGGATAAAATGAGCTGCCTTTGTTAGACGGTCAACCACCACTAGAATAGTGTTCTTCCCTTGAGAGGTTGGTAATTCCACAATGAAGTCCATAGAAATGGATCCCCACGGGCGGGACGGGGGTGGAAGAGGCTGTAACAGACCAGTTGGTGAAGAGCGAGGTGTTTTGCATCTTGCACAAACCTCACACGAAGTGACATAGTCCAAAACATCCTTCCTACAAGTGGGCCACCAAAAGAAACGAGAAAGAAATTCCTGTGTCTTTAGAATTCCTCTATGCCCGGCTATTTTGGAATCGTGAATGAGTTGCAATACTCTCAATCTGACTGTTTCAGGTATATACAGACGTTGTCCCAGAATCCACACACCATTCTTAAAGACAAGACTTACGTCCCTTGGGGGTTGAGCCAAAAAAGAATCCGCATGGTATGCTTCCTTGATGTCTTTAATTAGGTCTTGATGATGAATCACTCCTAGGAATCTAGAGTCAGGAAGAATAGTCTTAGGAGGAGTAATTGGACGTGTCTCTGCTGAGTAAATCCTAGAGAGTGCATCAGCCTTTCCATTGCGCGATCCTGGTCTATAAGAAATAATAAAATTAAATTGGTTTAAGAAAAGATTCCAGCGAGCCTGGCGAGGAGTCAGGCACTTAGCCGACTGATAAACTCAAGATTACGATGGTCTGTCAGAACGACTATTTGCTGTGCAGCTCCTTGAAGAAGGTGTCTCCATTCTTGAAGGCGGCAATAATGGCCAACAACTCTCTATTGCCCACATCGTTGTTCTTCTCAGCCGAAGACAACTGCTGGGAAAAGAAGGCACAGGGATGCAAGACATTCTTCTCACCTGTTCTCTGAGAGAGTATAGCTCCCACGGCACAGTCTGAAGCATCCACCTCTATTATGAAGGCAAGCTCTGGGTTGGGATGTACTAGGATAGGTGCAGTGGTAAATTTATCTTTTAGACGGGAAAATGCTTCCTGGGCTTGGGGAGTCCAGGAGAACCTAGACTCTTTCCGGGTAAGTTGGGTGATAGGTGACACTACCTCAGAGAAATTTCTAATGAAACGTCTATAGAAGTTTGCAAACCCGATGAAGCGCTGTACCTCCTTCACATTTCTAGGACTTGGCCAATCATTGATGGCTTGGGTTTTACTTCCATCCATACTAATTCCTTGTGTAGACAGTACATACCCCAGAAATTGAATTTCGGTCTTATGGAATTCACACTTTTCAAGCTTGATGTAAAGATGATTTTGTCTTAGACGTTCCAAGACCATTCTCACATGTCCATGATGTTCCTCTGTGGAGTTAGAAAAATTAAAATATCATCCAAATAAATTACCACGAATGTATCCAGGAGATCCCTGAAGATGTCATTCACCAAGTGTTGGAAAGTGGCTGGGGCGGTACTCAGACCAAAAGGCATAACTAGATATTCAAAGTGTCCATAGCGTGACCTGAATGCAGTCTTCCATTCATCCCCAGGTCTAATACGGACTAAGTTATAGGCCCCACGAAGATCTAGTTTAGAAAAAATTTTGGCATGTCGCACTCTCTCCAATAACTCAGGGATTAAAGGCAATGGATAACGGTTTCTAATAGTAACCTTATTGAGTTCCCTATAGTCTACGCATGGTCTCAGGGGTCCATCTTTCTTCTTTACAAAGAATATGGGTGCCCCTGCAGGAGATGAAGAGGGGCGTATGAAGCCCTTGGCTAGATTTTAGTCTATGTACTCTTTTAAAGCCTTCAGCTCGGGTCCCGCCAGGGGTAGATCTTACCAAAAGGTATCTCTGCTCCAGGCAATAATTCAATTGGACAATCATATGGACGGTGAGGAGGAAGCTGGTCAGCGTTCTTCTTGTCACATAAATCCACATAGTCCTGGTATACAGCTGGTAGTTCAGGGACTGACATGATTCCTTTAGGAACAGAGCAAGCTGAAACTTTTGGACTCATCTGTTTCTCTGGAAAGTGTAATTCCTTGGTCTCACAGTTAATGGTAGGATTCTGAGCCTGCAGCCATGGTAGCCCTAGAATAATGGGAAAGTGGGGAGAAGAGATAAGCATAAAGGACAGTTTCTCTTGATGATCTTTACCCATAAGAACCTTTAAAGGCTCTGTTTCCTGATCCACTGGTCCAGAGGTCAGCAGGGAGCCATCCACAGTTTCCATCTGTACTGGAGTAGCCTTCTTCACTGAACGTATTCCCTGTTTCAGAGCAAAGGAGACATCCATAAAATTTCCACTTGCACCTGAGTCGATCATAGCAGAGCTAGACACCCAGGCTGAGTCAACCCAGAGTTTGATGGAAAGAAAACAGTGAGAATTGTTTTTTTTTACAACTCAGCTGGGACACCGCTGAGGAAACTTGAAAGATGGCAGCATTTACACAGTCAACGTCCTCAGAGGTAATGGAGTTTAATTCCGAGAAATCAAGATCTGTTGCTGCAGATCTCTCTGGAGCCTGAGGCTCGGACCTGACAGATCCCCTCTCGCAACACTCACAATGAATGAGTGCTGCAGTAGTCTTACGAGAACGGCTGGGGCAGTTAATAATAAAGTGCCCTGACTTACCACAATAAAAACATAGATTCTCCTTAAACGATGTTCCTTGCGTGCATCACTAACCCGTCGTAGTAAAGAGTCTACCTGCATGGGTTCAGGTTCAGGTTCCCGTGTAATCCTATTCAAAGGTTCCTTAGCTGGAGAGGAAGGTAGGAAAAGGTTAGTACGATTGCTTTCGAACCATCTCTCTTGCCTGCGTTCAGTTAAACGAGTATCAATACGGATGCAGTAGTTAATAAAGTCACCTAACGCAGTGGGAGGGTCGGCACGAGCAAGTTCATCCTTAATCATGGGGATAACCCCTTTCGAAAAATAGATTTTTTGGCGGAATTGTCCCAGGTGGTATCAAGGGCCCATCTCCTGAAATCCAAGGCATATTCAGCTACCGAGTGCTTACCTTGGCGCAAAGCTAACATGGCTGCTTCAGCTGTTGCACCTCGATTGGGGTCATCAAACACCTGCCCCATGGCTGAAATAAAATCATCAAGGTGATTCAAACAATCATCCTCAGTCTCAATCAGAGGGTTTGCCCACATCAAAGCCTTGTTGGTAAGCAACATAATTATAGTAAGCACCTTAGATCGTTCAGTAGGAAATTGTGAAGCATGTGCAGAAAAAAAAAGATTGCATTGATTAACAAATCCCCTGAATTTTTCACGTTCACCACCAAAACGAAAAGGGGGCAACTTGGGAATCCCAGAACTCGGGCCACGGCAGGAGCCTGGACTCGCCCCTCCAGAACCTCAATCCTGGCTCGCAAATCCTGGGTAGTCTGTCCAACCACTTGCAAATTGTGATTATTTAGGTCCTGAAGATTTGTAAAACGGGTCTTTATATTCTGCAAATCTGCAAGGATATTATCAGTCACTCCGCAAAGTTCCTTTATGCGGGCCTCCATTTTCCAGATCTTTTAAGACAGGATACTGGAAGAAGAGAAAAAAAAACAATAGTGTTCACCTGTGGCAACACTGAAGAAAGAAAAAACTTTAAGGGAACTGCTCACCTGGAATGGTTGTGAGAAGTCACAACCACTATCATCACAGAAAGCTTTCAACCAGACATCTGATATCCAGAGTTTCAGCAGACAAAAAGAGAAGAGAAAAAAAAAAAAAAAAAACAATAGTGTTTACCTGTGATAACACTGCAGAAAAAAAACTTAAGGGAATTGCTCACCTGGAATGGTTGTGAGAAGTCACAACCACTGTCATCACAGAAAGTACAACCGGACATCCGATATCCACAGTACAGCAGACAAGCCTTTCCAGACCCAGCAGACACTAACGTTTGGCTTCAGAATCTTGTAATGTATGTGGTACAGTTCATATAGCGTCTTGGGCTTGGGTGCGATGAAAATACTTGAGACACAGGTTGATAAATAAAGTCTTGTATTGCTTCATACAAATTGGCAAAAATAAACACACAGGTTGCAAACACAGAAGCAGGAGACACAGCAGGCCAGAGTAATCTAAGCTCAGCAATAACTCTCCACAACAGATTCAGATCTTCTTCTCTGTTACCGCAAGTCCATGCAAACGTGAGGCTCTCAAGAGCAGAGTTCAGAGTCCACAAGTGCTTCAGAGTTCCTCAGTAGGAATGGCTGGAGTACAAGGTCCAAGGCTTCAGGAGTCAGAACACAGATTCACTGCAGGCTAGATTCTGAAGCACTGATTGCTCAGCTGTGGCTGTTTAAGAAGCAAACGGAGAGAATCAGGGCGGGAACATGCAAGCTGGAAAACTCCATTTTGACTGAGGGCAAGACAGCTGCAGCAAGACAGAAAGCAAAATGGCCGACGAACAAACTGAGTTTCAGAAACAGATACACAGAACCTTACACTTACTTGTTACCCAGAATCCCCGTCCTTCTCCTGTTCTGTGGTCCCGAATATTCTCCCATCAATGTATATGGAGCTATAGTATTACTCCGTCCTCGGTGATTACTCTACACTTATCTACATAAATCTCATGTGACAAGTGTTTGCCATCAAACTTCTCGTCCAGATCATTCTGTAATATTGTAATGTCAGGGTCAGATTTTATATCCTACTTAGCTTGGTGTCATCATCAAAGAATAAGAATCAGAATCACTGACACTTTACTCTCAATCCATCCACAAGGTTATCAATAAAGAGGTTAAAAAGAATCGGTCCTAGCACAGGTCCCTGCGATCCCCACCGCTCCCAGTACAGATCCCTGTGATCCCCACCACTCCCAGTACAGATCCTTGTGGTCCCAACCACTCCCAGTACAGATCCCTGCGGTCCCCACTCCTCCCAGTACAGATCCCTGCAATCCCCACCGCTCTCAGGACAGATCCCTGTGATCCCCACCGCTCCCAGTACAGATCCCTGCGATCCCCACCGCTCCCAGGACAGATCCCTGTGATCCCCACCGCTCCCAGTACAGATCCCTGAGGTCCCAACCACTCCCAGTACAGATCCCTGTGATCCCCACCGCTCCCAGTACAGATCCCTGAGGTCCCCACTGCTCCCAGTACAGATCCCTGAGGTCCCCACTTCTCCCAGTACAGATCCCTGAGGTCCCCACTACTCCCAGTACAGATCCATGAGGTCCCCACTACTCCCAGTACAGATCCCTGCGATCCCCACCGCTCCCAGTACAGATCTCTGAGGTCCCCACCGCTCCCAGTACAGATCCCTGTGATCACCACCGCTCCCAGTACAGATCCCTGAGGTCCTCACCGCTCCCAGTACAGATCCCTGAGGTCCCCACCACTCCCAGTACAGATCCCTGCTGTCCACACTGCTCCCAGTACAGATCGCTTCGGTCCCCACTGCTCCCAGTACAGATCCCTGCGGTCCCCACTGCTCCCAGTACAGATCCCTGTGGTCCCCACTGCTCCCAGTACAGATTCCTGCGATCCCCACCGCTCCCAGTAAAGATCCCTGCGATCCCCACCGCTCCCAGTACAGATCCCTGCGATCCCGACCGCTTCCAGTACAGATCCCTGCGATCCCCACAGCTCCCAGTACAGATCCCTGAGGTCCCCACTACTCCCAGTACAGATCCCTGCTGTCCCCACTGCTCCTAGTGCAGATCCCTGAGGTCCCCACTGCTCCCAGTACAGATCCCTGTGATCCCACCGCTCCCAGTACAGATCCCTGCTGTCCCCACTGCTCCCAGTACAGATCACTTCGGTCCCCACTGCTCCCAGTACAGATCCCTGCGGTCCCCACTGCTCCCAGTACAGATCCCTGCGGTCCCCACTGCTCCCAGTACAGATTCCTGCGATCCCCACCGCTTCCAGTACAGATCCCTGCGATCCCCACCGCTCCCAGTACAGATCCCTGCGATCCCCACCGCTTCCATTACAGATTCCTGCGATCCCCACCGCTCCCAGTACAGATCCCTGAGGTCCCCACTACTCCCAGTACAGATCCCTGCTGTCCCACTGCTCCTAGTGCAGATCCTGAGGTCCCCACTGCTCCCAGTACAGATCCCTGCGATCCCCACTGCTCCCAGTACAGATCCCTGCGGTCCCCACCGCTCCCAGTAGAGATCCCTGCTGTCCCCACCACTCCCAGTACAGATCCCTGCAGTCCCCACTGCTCCTAGTACAGATCCCTGCTGTCCCCACTGCTCCCAGTACAGATCCCTGAGGTCCACACTACTCCCAGTACAGATAACTGCGATCCCCACCGCTCCCAGTACAGATCCCTGCGATCCCCACCGCTTCCAGTACAGATCCCTGCTGTCCCCACTGCTCCTAGTACAGATCCCTGCTGTCCCCACTGCTCCCAGTACAGATCCCTGAGGTCCACACTACTCCCAGTACAGATAACTGCGATCCCCACCGCTCCCAGTACAGATCACTGCGATCCCCACCGCTTCCAGTACAGATCCCTGTGATCCCCACCGCTCCCAGTACAGATCCCTGAGGTCCCCACTGCTCCCAGTACAGATCCCTGCGGTCCCCACTGCTCCCGGTACAGATCCCTGCGGTCCCCACTGCTCCCAGTACAGATCCCTGCAGTACCCACTGCTCCTAGTACAGATCCCTGCTGTCCCCACCGCTCCCAGTACAGATCCCTGCAGTCCCCACCGCTCCTAGTACAGATCCCTGCTGTCCCCACCACTCCCAGTACAGATCCCTGCAATCCCCACCGCTCCCAGTACAGATCCCTGCAATCCCCACCGCTCCCAGTACAGATCCCTGCTGTCCCACCGCTCCCAGTACAGATCCCTGCAATCCCCACCGCTCCCAGTACAGATCCCTGCAATCCCCACCGCTCCCAGTACAGATCCCTGCTGTCCCCACCGCTCCTAGTAAAGATCCCTGCTGTCCCCACCGCTCCCAGTACAGATCCCTGCTGTTCCCACCGCTCCCAGTACAGATCCCTGCTGTCCACACTGCTCCCAGTACAGATCCCTGTGGTCCCCACCGCTCCCAGTACAGATCCCTGCGGTCCCCACCGCTCCCAGTACAGATCCCTGCTGTCCCCACCGCTCCCAGTACAGATCCCTGCTGTCCACACTGCTCCCAGTACAGATCCCTGCGGTCCCCACCGCTCCCAGTACAGATCCCTGCGGTCCCCACCGCTCCCAGTACAGATCCCTGCTGTCCACACTGCTCCCAGTACAGATCCCTGCGGTCCCCACCGCTCCCAGTACAGATCCCTGCGGTCCCCACCGCTCCCAGTACAGATCCCTGCTGTCCCCACCGCTCCCAGTACAGATCCCTGCTGTACCCACCGCTCCCAGTACAGATCCCTGCTGTCCACACTGCTCCCAGTACAGATCCCTGCGGTCCCCACTGCTCCCAGTACAGATCCCTGCGGTCCCCACCGCTCCCAGTACAGATCCCTGCGGTCACCACCGCTCCCAGTACAGATCCCTGCTGTCCCCACCGCTCCCAGTACAGATCCCTGCGGTCCCCACCGCTCCCAGTACAGATCCCTGCTGTCCACACTGCTCCCAGTACAGATCCCTGCGGTCCCCACCGCTCCCAGTACAGATCCCTGCGGTCCCCACCGCTCCCAGTACAGATCCCTGCTGTCCCCACCGCTCCCAGTACAGATCCCTGCTGTCCACACTGCTCCCAGTACAGATCCCTGCTGTACCCACCGCTCCCAGTACAGATCCCTGCGGTCCCCACCGCTCCCAGTACAGATCCCTGCGGTCCCCACCGCTCCCAGTACAGATCCCTGCGGTCCCCACCGCTCCCAGTACAGATCCCTGCTGTCCCCACCGCTCCCAGTACAGATCCCTGCTGTCCACACTGCTCCCAGTACAGATCCCTGCTGTACCCACCGCTCCCAGTACAGATCCCTGCGGTCCCCACCGCTCCCAGTGCAGATCTCTGCGGTCCCCACCGCTCCCAGTACAGATCCCTGCGGTCCCCACCGCTCCCAGTACAGATCCCTGCTGTCCCCACCGCTCCCAGTACAGATCCCTGCTGTCCACACTGCTCCCAGTACAGATCCCTGCTGTCCCCACTGCTCCCAGTACAGATCCCTGCTGTCCACACTGCTCCCAGTACAGATCCCTGCGGTCCCCACCCCTCCCAGTACAGATCCCTGCGGTCCCCACCGTCCCAGTACAGATCCCTGCTGTCCCCACCGCTCCCAGTACAGATCCCTGCTGTACCCACCGCTCCCAGTACAGATCCCTGCTGTCCACACTGCTCCCAGTACAGATCCCTGCGGTCCCCACTGCTGACTATATCCCATTTAGAGAGCGTACCATTTATGACGACTCTGTTTCCGGTCATTTAGCCAATTCCTTACCCATCTGCATATAGTTTCCCCCAGTCTCAGCTGCTGTAGCTTCAGTATAAGGCTGTTCTGTGGTACAGTATCAAATGCCTTTGCAAAGTCCAGATAAATCCCATCAGACGCATGACCTACATCCAGCTTTGCACTTACCTCCTCATAGAAACCCAACATGTCAGACACGACTTAAGGTACTGTCACACTAAACGAGATCGCTAATGAAATCGCTGAAGAGTCACCGATTTTATGACGCAGTAGTGATCTCGTTAGCGACTTAGCTGTGTGTGACATGTAGCGGCGATGTGGCCCCTGCTGAGATGTCGCTGATCGCTTATGAACGTTCTGAGCCGTTTTTTGGTCGTTGGTGTCCCGCTGGTGAGCCTGAATCGCTGAGTGTGACATGTAGCAGTGATGTGGCCTCTGCTGAGATGTCACTGATCGCTTATGAACGTTCTGAGCCGTTTTTTGGTCGTTGTGTCCCGCTGATGATCCTGAATCGCTGAGTGTGACATGTAGCGGCGATGTGGCCCCTGCTGAGATGTCACTGATCACTTATGAACGTTCTGAGCCGTTTTTTGGTCGTTGGTGTCCCGCTGATGATCCTGAATCGCTGAGTGTGACATGTAGCAGTGATGTGGCCCCTGCTGAGATGTCATGATCGCTTATGAACGTTCTGAGCCGTTTTTTGGTCGTTGTGTCCCGCTGATGATCCTGAATCGCTGAGTGTGACATGTAGCGTGATGTGGCCCCTGCTGAGATGTCACTGATCGCTTATGAACGTTCTGAGCCGTTTTTTGGTCGTTGGTGTCCCGCTGGTGAGCCTGAATCGCTGTGTGTGACACCCTTTATGAACGACTTCACCAGCGTCGCAGGCGGGACTAGGTTTTCCCAACGACCGCAGAGGTCGTTATACAGATCGCTGATGAGATGTGTTTGGAATCTAACTAGCGATCACATAGCGATCTCACCAGGTCGTGTCGTTGTCATGATCGCTGGTGCGATCGCTAAGTGTGACAGTGCCTTTATTCTTCATGAATCCGTGCCGGTTCTCAGTTATATTATTCTGTGCACTATATTTCTGCAGGTCATCTCTTATAACGCCCTCATATACGTCACACTACTGATGTCAGGCTTACAGGACTGTAGTTGCCTGGATCCACCTTCTTACCTTTCTTATATATCGGTACCACATGAGCCTCCTCCAGTCCTGTGGCACCGACCGTTACAAAAGTGTCTAAGAATATAAGATACAGCGGTCTGTCAATTACTGAGCTCAGCTCCCCCAGTATCCGTGGATGAATGCCATCTGGGCAGGGGGATTTGTCAATGTTTAATTTGCTCAGACGCAGGCAATGGCATTCTTCTTGTGTTGAACTAGTTATATCACGGTGTGAACTTTGATTTTTTGCCTTGTTGGATTATCCCTGGAACAGACAGGTCATTGATGGACACGGATGAGATGCGCCTGTTTAATATCTCAGCCTTTTCTTTGTCCTCTATAATTATCTTGCTATTATTGTCTTTTAAGGGGCTGATACCATCTGTTTTTTTCTTTTTTGCATTGATGTATTTAGAAAAACTTGGGGGATTTATTTTAATGTCGCTGGCGCTGAAGCAAATCATCTTTCCTAAAGTTCCAGGTTTTTACATTTCCCCTTTGAAATTTTTTTATTGAATATTACATGGAAATTTCCCATATTATCGCCATTGCTTATCAAATGCTCCAAGATCTGTAGACCTGGGATTGTATCTGGTCTATGTCACAGGACTAGATCCAGCAGATTACCTCCCCTGATCTATGTCACATGACCAGATCCAGCAGATTACCTCCCCTGATCTATGTCACAGGACTAGATCCAGCAGATTACCTCCCCTGATCTATGTCACAGGACTAGATCCAGCAGATTACCTCCCTGATCTATGTCACAGGACCAGATCCAGCAGATTACCTCCCCTGATCTATGTAAAAGGACCAGATCCAGCAGATTGCCTCCCCTGAACATCCGGCAGACAACACACTGTTCGGCATTGACGGTTTCGGCAGCAGATGACCCTGTCTGTCCGCTTAATTATACCAACCAACATCTGTCTGGACTCTGCTGCACGCCTACTTCCCTCCTTCCTACAGCAGCCGTTTTCCTGGTTGCTTGGAGTAACGTCCTCCTGTACTGATCCCAGTCCGGGGCCTGCAGTCCTAATATCAGCCGATGTGCTTGTTCACATATGCAGATAAATCGGAGGAGTGCAATGTGCTAAAAAACCGGATTGCACTCTCACCAATGTTATTCAATGAGTCAGTGCAAATCTGCTATTTTTTTCTCACCCACGTTCACCAATTTATTAGAAAGCACAAACCACAGGTCCAACATAGTCCAGCAATTCCCACAACAAATCCATCGACTAAAGCCTAAGGAGCCTCGTCCTTTACTCGTTTCTCCTCTATCTTCACCGGTCCTCTCTACTTCACCACAGCCCCGCTCCGTGCCACAATCCCGTTAGGAAGAGTTCTCTTCTCTACATTCCCCTCTGGGGACGATGTTGCCAGTGTGGCCGGTACTTATCTCCTGTGTCCCTGACGCTCTGGAACTCCTGCCTGGGGCACTCTCTTTACACTCTGTCCCATCTGGGCCTGTTACCTCTCTGAGTTATAAACTATGGGACGTACTTCGAGGTGTCCACTCTCAGGACCTGTCCACGATCGATCACTCGGTTCTTTCGGTCACTTCTCTCTCTCGCTCTCTGCTAGGATCTCGCTATCTTTACTCTGTATTTCCTCCCTTCCCCCTCGTTAGGGACACCCACGTCATGCGGCACTTCTCACCCATCAGAAGTTAGCTCTTCTCTCTACACACACCAGCCCTTTCTAACTTCCTGACAGTAAACTACATCTGTCCCTCCAACTTAGCCCCTGCCACTGTGGGCTAGTCCCAACTGTTAACTCTTACTTTCCCTACTGTCAAATTACACACATCATTAACGCATCGCACAATTCACATTACACAATATCACAATATACTTGTTCTCCAAGGGGGCCGTTGGGCAATATGTCCATCTCCTTCCATTATCAGCTCACAGCTGTCTGGTTTACCTTTGCTGATTTCATAAAATGGGGGGGAGGACGCCTTTATTTATTATGTTAAACAATCCTAAAAAATAGAAGAATAAATTCCACATGAAAAGCACTAAAGGGTGCAGGTTTATAATATGTAGGGGACTTGTGAAATTATATATGTGCAAGATATCTATCTATTATCTATCTATTATCTATTTATTATCTCTCTAATGCCTATCTATTATCTATCTATATACCTGTTATCTATATATATTATCTATCAATTATTTATCTATCTGTTAACTATCTATCTATTATCTATATATCTATCTATTATCTATATATCTATCTATTTATCTATTATCTATCATCTATTATTTATCTGTCCATTATCTATTATCTATCTATCATTTGTTATTGATTATGTATCTATTATTATCTATCTATTATCTATTATTTATCTATCTGCTATCTGTCTATTATCCATCTATTATCTATCTATTATCTATTTATCATTTATTATCTATTACAGAGCCTTGCGAAAGTATTCAGCCCCCTTGGACTTTTCTAACTTTTCCCACATATCATGCTTCAAACATAAAGATACCAAATGTAAATTTTTGGTGAAGAATCAACAACAAGTGGGACACAATTGTGAAGTTGAATGAAATCTATTGGTTATTTTAAATTTTGTGGAAATACAAAAACTGAAAAGTGGGGCGTGCAAAATTATTCAGCCCCTGTAACTTAATACTTTGTTGCGCCTCCTTTTGCTGTGATTACAGCTGCAGTCTCTTGGGGGATGTCTCTATCAGTTTTGTACATCGAGAGAATGAAATTCTCGCCCATTCTTCCTTGGCAAACAGCTCGAGCTCAGTGAGGTTGGATGGAGATCGTTTGTGAACAGCAGTTTTCAGCTCTTTCCACAGATTCTCGTTGGAATTCAGGTCTGGACTGTGACTTGGCCATTCTAACACCTGGATACATTTATTTGTGAACCATTCCATTGTAGATTTTGCTTTATGTTTGGGATCATTGCCTTGTTGGAAGACAAATCTCCGTCCCAGTCTCAGGTCTTTTGCAGACTCCAACAGGTTTTCTTCAAGAATGGTCCTGTATTTGGCTCCATCCATCTTCCCATCAATTTTAACCATCTTCCCTGTCCCTGCTGAAGAAAAGCAGGCCCAAACCATGATGCTGCCACCACCATGTTTGACAGTGGGGATGGTGTGTTCAGGGTGATGAGCTGTGTTGCCTTTACAGTAAACATATCGTTTGGCATTGTTGCCAAAAAGTTCGATTTTGGTTTCATCTGACCAGAACACCTTCTTCCACATGTTTGGTGTCTCCCAGGTGGCTTGTTGCAAACTTTAAACAACACTTTTTATGGATATCTTTGAGAAACGGCTTTCTTTGTGCCACTCTTCCATAAAGGCCAGATTTGTGCAGTGTACGACTGATTGTTGTCCTATGGACAGACTGTCCCACCTCAGCTGTAGAGCTCTGCAGTTCATCCAGAGTGATCATGGGCTGTTGTGTTTTGTAGCTGAGGAGAGCAGGCAAAAACGGCAATACACCAGAGAGGTTGGAATCTACTGGATTGCAGTACCCTGACTAACCACCACAACTAAAGGCAGCCGTGGAGCGTTCCTACGTTGGTCCTAGACGCCTCGTCACAGCCTGAGAGGCTAACTACACCTAAAGGTAGAAAGAGGAAAGCTATCTGCTCCGGAGCAGATCCCCAAAGAACATAGGAAGCCCCCAAACATGTAATGGCGGTTAGACAAGAGGAAATACAGACACAGACAGAAAATAATATGAGCAAACGCTGAGGCCCAATCTGCCTTGACAGAAAAGGATAGGAAGGATACTTACTGCAATCCAAAAAAAAACTAAAAAAAAAGCCAACGCTACTAATTGCAAAAACACCTGAGATCACACGACCTCTACGACCTAAATTAGTTCTCTGGTGTAACAAAACTCAGCCGCAGTCACAGAAAAAAAACTGGAAAAGGCAAATGAACAAACAACAGTGGCTCCAGAGGAACCGAGAGGAGACCAAGCCCCCCGGAGAGGGGAACCTGGCCAACCTCACAGAAATGCAGAGAAATATGCAAATGGCAAGCACAAAAACAAAAAACAGAAAATATCTTATCTGAGAGCAGAAGAAGAGGCAAGACTCAGCAAGCTTCCAAGTGAACCAGGAAACAACGTTGAGACAAGCACAATTGATCACCGGCAACCATGATGGGGGAAACCTCCCTTATATCAGCCAGTCCGTGATTCCTGATTGCCAATCCTCATTGAATTGTTCAGTACTGTTTGTAACCACCAGAGGGAGCTTCTGCTCAGAATTCATTTCTAAAACATTCATAACAGTACCCCCCCCTTGAGGAGGGGTCACCGAACCCTCATTTGCGCAACCAAATCGGTCAGGATGAGCTCTGTGATACGCACGGATCAGTCTCCTAGCATGGATGTTCGAAGCAAACACCCAAGGATTGTCCTCCTGACCATAACCTCTCCACTTAACCAAATACTGGAGTTTCCGTCTAGAAAAACGAGAATCCAATATTTTCTCAACCACATACTCCAGATTGCCCTCAACCAAAACAGGGTCAGGGGGCGCAGCCATAGGAACCACTGGTTTGACAAACCTCTTCAATAAGGACTTGTGGAACACGTTATGGATCTTAAATGTCCCTGGAAGAAGTAAACGAAAGGAAACAGGATTAAGAATCTCCATGATCTTATAAGGTCCAATGAACCTAGGCTTAAATTTAGGAGATGCAACTCTCATAGGGATATTTCTTGAGGACAACCAGACCAAGTCCCCCACTTTAAACCGAGGACCATCAGTCCTATGCCGGTTGGCAAACCGCTGGGCCTTCTCCTGAGAGAGGAACAACCTCTCCACTACCTGGTCCCAAATCTGCTGCATACGCTCCACAACAGAGTCAACACCCAGACAGACAGAAGCCTCCGTCTGTCCCGAAGAAAATCGAGGGTGAAACCTAAAATTGCAGAAAAATGGAGACATTCAAAGTGGCAGAGCTTGCCCTATTATTAAGAGCAAACTCAGCCAAAGGCAAAAAAGAGACCCAGTCATCTTGATCAGCAGACACAAAGCATCTCAGATAAGTCTCCAATGTCTGGTTTGTTCTCTCAGTTTGTCCATTGGTCTGAGGATGAAAAGCCGAGGAGAAAGACAATTGAACACCAAGTTTAGAACAAAAAGTCCTCCAAAATCTGGAAACAAACTGGACTCCTCTGTCAGACACAATGTTCTCAGGAATGCCGTGTAACCGAACCACGTGCTAAAGGAACAAAGGCACCAATTCGGAGGAGGAAGGCAACTTAGGTAATGGCACAAGATGTATCATCTTGGAAAACCTATCACAAATCATCCAGATAACGGTCATTCTCTGAGAAACAGGGAGGTCGGAAATAAAATCCATAGAGATATGGGTCCATGGTCTCTTGGGCACAGGCAATGGCATCAACAAACCACTAGAGCGAGAGCAAGGCTTGGAGCGAGAGCAAGTCCCACAGGACTGCACAAACTCCCTGACGTCACGAGACAAAGTAGGCCACCAAAAAGACCAACTCACCAAGTTTCTGGTACCAAAAATTCCGGGATGACCGGCCAATGCGGAACAATGAATCTCAGACATCACACTCTTCTTCCACTGGTCTGGGACAAACAATTTCCCAACAGGGCAGCGCTCGGGTTTATCCTCCTGACACCCCTCCAGAGCCAGTCTCAAATTGGGCGAGATGGCGGAAAGAACTACACCCTCTTTCAAAATAACAGCAGGATCAGATAACTCGAGTCCGCAAGGAAACTCCTCGGGAGGGCATCCGCCTTAACATTCTTAGTGCCAGGAAGAAAGGAAACCACAAAATTAAAACGTGTGAAAAACAAGGCCCACCTGGCCTGTCTAGGATTAAGTCGCTTGGCTGATTCCAGATAAACCAGATTCTTATGGCCCGTGAGGACCACCACCTGATGTTTGGCTCCCTCCAGCCAATGTCTCCACTCTTCAAAAGCCCACTTCATGGCCAATAACTCCCGATTACCCACGTCATAATTACGTTCAGTTGGAGAAAATTTTCGAGAGAAAAAAGCACAAGGGTTACTTTAAGAGGTCTCAGGATCTCTTTGGGACAAAACGGCACCTGCCCCAATTTCAGAGGCATCAACCTCCACCTGAAATGGCAGAGAAACATAAGGCTGCCATAGAACAGGAGCAGAAGTGAATCTCTGTTTAAGTTCCTGAAACGCAGAGACTGCCTCAGGAGGCCAATTCACCACATCGGAACCCTTTTTGGTCAAATCAGTCAATGGTTTAACAATAACAGAGAAATTACCAATAAATTTATGATAAAAATTGGCAAAACCCAAGAATCTCTGAAGAGCCTTTAATGAAGTAGGTTGGACCCAATCACAGATGGCCTGAACCTTGACCGGGTCCATTTCAATAACAGATGGAGACAAAATGAATCCCAGAAATGAGATCCACTGTACGCCAAAAAGACACTTTGATCCCTTCACATACAGAGCATTCTCTCTCAAAATCTGGAACACAGTCCGAACATGTTTCACATGAGAGTCCCAGTCATTGGAAAAAATCAAGATATCATCCAAATAAACAATCAGAAATTTATCCACAAAATCCCTGAAAATGTCATTCATGAAGGACTGGAAGATGGAAGGAGCACTAGTGAGCCCAAAGGGCATCACTATGTACTCAAAATGCCCCTCTGGGGTATTAAACGCCGTCTTCCATTCATCCCCGTGCTTAATGCGAATAAGGTTATACGCCCCTGAGGTCAAGCTTGGTAAACCAAGTAGCACTTTTCACCCTGGAAAACAGGTCAGAAATCAAGGGTAACGGATATTGATATTTCACAGTGATATTGTTCAAGAGACGATAATCAATACACGGCCTTAATGAACCATCCTTTTTGGCCACAAAGAAAAAACCGGCGCCCAAGGGTGAAGAGGATGGTCTGATATGACCCTTCTCCAATGACTCCTTGATATAAGACCGCATAGCGTCATGTTCAGGTACAGACAAGTTAAAAAGGCGACCTTTAGGGAATTTACTACCAGGCACTAATTCAATAGCGCAGTCATAGCTCCTATGGGGGAGAAAGGATGCAGATTTACTTTCGCTAAACACATCAGAAAAATCAGTCAAAAAGTCAGGCACATCTTGAGCCTGGGGAGAGGCAGAAAAAACAGGAGTGTTGGCATTAACACATTGGCAGCCCCAACTGGTCACATACACAGATTTCCAATCCAAAACAGGATTATGAGACTGCAACCAAGGGAAACCTAGTACAATAATGTCATGCAGATTATACAGCACCAAAAATTTGCAACTCTCCTGATGATCAGGTTCAACCCTCATTATCACCTGAGTAGAGAACTGGGGTTTATTCTCAGCCAAAGGGGTAGAATCAATCCCCAGTAGGGGAATAGACTTCCGCAGGGGTATCAAGGGAAACCCACAACGTTTAGCAAAATCAAAATCCATCAGGTTAATAGCTTCTCCCGAATCAACAAAAGCCTGAGCAGAAAATGTGGACAGGGAGCAAATCAGGGTAACAGTCAACAGAAATTTAGTCTGAACACTACCCAAGACAACTGAGCGTGCAAAACGTCTTCCCCGCTTAGGGCAGACAGAAATAGCATGAGAGGCATCACCACAGTAGAAACATAACCCATTGCGTTTTCGAAACTCATGACGCTGTGCCCCAGAAGCCACTCCATCACACTGCATGGGTTCAGAAGCTGGTTCACAAAGCAACACCATTCCACACATACCTCTACGCTCACGCAAACGTCTGTCAATTTGAATCGCCAATGACATAGAATCATTGAGACCAGAGGGAACAGGGAAACCCACCATAACATCTTTTACATTCTCTGACAGACCCTTCCGAAAAAGGGCTGCCAAAGCATCATCATTCCATTTGGTAAGAACTGCCCACTTTCGGAATTTCTGACAGTACAACTCAGCATCCTCAAGCCCCTGATTTAATGCCAACAAGGTTTTTTCAGCTTGATCAGTGACATTAGGTTCATCGTACAATAACCCCAGAGCCAGAAAAAATGCATCAACATTACTTAAAACAGGGTCCCCAGGTGTCAGTGAAAAAGCCCAATCCTGAGGATCACCGCGCAGGAGAGAGATGACAATTTGAACCTGCTGTGCTGCGTTCCCTGAGGACTTAGGTTTTAAGGCAAAAAACAACTTACAGTTATTTTTGAAATTCAGAAATTTAGCTCAATCCCCCAAAAACAAATCTGGCATGGGGAACCTGGGTTCCACAACCGGCAACCCTGCAAGATAGGTAGCAATACTCCGAACTTCAGTGGCAAGCTGATCCACACGGCCAGACAACTGTGCAAAGTCCATTGAGAGAAAAAAAAAATCCTCCTCAGCACCCAGTGAAAAAGAGGGAAAAAAAAATGCAACAAACAGAAAAAAAAAAAAATCTCTGACAACTCTGACAACTTTTTTCTTTCCACACTATTTTTCCCTTCTGTGAGTACCATATAATTTTCAGTTTTGGGCCGGTGATACTGTTGTGTTTTGGTAGCTGAGGAGAGCAGGCAAAAACGGCAATACACCAGAGAGGTTGGAATCTACAGGATTGCAGTACGCTGACTAACCACCACAACTAAAGGCAGTCGTGGAGCGTTCCTACGTTGGTCCTAGACGCCTCGTCACAGCCTGAGAGGCTAACTACACCTAAAGGTAGACAGAGGAAAGCTATCTGCCCCGGAGCAGATCCCCAAAGAACATAGGAAGCCCCCAAACATGTAATGGCGGTTAGACAAGAGGAAATAGAGACACAGACAGAAAATGGTATGAGCAAACGCTGGGGCCCAATCTGCCTTGACAGAAAAGGATAGGAAGGATACTTACTGCAATCCAAAAAAACCCTAAAAAAAGCCAACGCAAAATTGCAAAAACACCTGAGATCACACGACCTCTACCACCTAAATTAGTTCTCTGGTGTAACAAAACTCAGCCGCAGTCACAGAAAAAAAACTGCAAAAGGCAAATGAACAAACAACAGTGGCTCCAGAGGAACCGAGAGGAAACCAAGTCCCCGGGGAGGGGAACCTGGCCAACCTCACAGAAATGCAGAGAAATATGCAAATGCAAGCACAAAAACAAAAAACAGAAAATATCTTATCTGAGAGCAGGAGAAGAGGCAAGACTCAGCAAGCTTCCAAGTGAACCAGGAAACAACGTTGAGACAAGAACAATTGATCACCGGCAACCATGATGGGGGGAAACCTCCCTTATATCAGCCAGTCCGTGATTCCTGATTGCCAATCCTCATTGAATGGTTCAGTACTGTTTGTAACCACCAGAGGGAGCTTCTGCTCAGAATTCATTTCTAAAACATTCATAACAATGGGCCTCTTGGCTGCATCTCTGATCAGTCTTCTCCTTGTTTGAGATGAAAGTTTAGAGGGACGGCCGGGTCTTGGTAGATTTGCAGTTGTATGATACTCCTTCCATTTCAATATGATCACTTGCATAGTGCTCCTTGGGATGTTTAAAGTTTTGGAAATCATTTTGTATCCAATTCCGGCTTTAAACTTCTCCACAACAGTATCACGGACCTGCCTGTTCTGTTCCTTGGTCTTCTTGATGCTCTCTGTGCTTCAAACAGAACCCTGAGACTATCACAGAGCAGGTGCATTTATACGGAGACTTGATTACACACAGGTGGATTATATTTATCATCAGTAGTCATTTAGGACAACATTGGATTATTCAGAGATCCACAATGAACTTCTGGAGTGAGTTTGCTGCACTGAAAGTAAAGGGGCCGAATAATATTGCACGCCCCACTTTTCAGTTTTTGTATTTCCACAAAAATTTAAAATAACCAATAAATTTCATTCAACTTCACAATTGTGTCCCACTTGTTGTTGATTCTTCACCAAAAATTAACATTTGGTATCTTTATGTTTGAAGCATGATATGTGGGAAAAGGTTAAAAAGTTCCAGGGGGCCGAATACTTTCGCAAGGCACTGTATCTATCTGTCCATTATCTATCTATTATCTGTTTATCTATCGATTATCTATCTATTATCTATCATTTATCATGTATTATCTATCTATCAGCATTTTATATATGATAGCTTCATTATTTATGACTTCTAGCTTTAGTTTACAATATACACCAAAAAAAGGGAGTATGGACAACATAATTTATAAAATTACAAAAAACTCAGGGATAAACATACATATCGAGTGCTATCTCAAAATCCAACTCTACCATTTTCTTTGGAATTGAAGAAAATTCTTGATTATGCAGATGAGCAGGGTCTTGTCCCAAGAAAAGCCTTGGACGTCTTGTTACCTAAATACCCTAAAGTACCTACTTTTTATTTGATACCTAAGTACATAAAGATGCCCAGAATCCACCTGGAAGACCCATTGTCTCTGGCATAGGAGGGTTGAGCGAAAATGTATGTAAATACATTGATCATCATTTGAAACCTTTGGTTGAAACACTCCCCTCCTATGTCAGAGACACGACGGACATCCTCACCAAGGTTGACGGACTCTTTCTCGATGCGGACATGTTGTTGGTGACCATTGATATTGAATCTTTATATACTTCTATCAGACATGGCGACGGACTTCGGGCTGTTCGTTTCTTTCTTGAAGCTGCCAACTGTGATGGCCATTTTTTGGAGTTTATTTTGGATTTGTTGGAATTTGTTTTGACAAAAATTTTTTTGTCTTTAAAGACAAATTTTATTTACAGACACAGGGGACTGCCATGGGCGCGGCGTGCGCTCAGTCATATGCAAACCGGTTTCTTGGCTTTTGGGAGAGGCAGGTTTTCTTTGGTGACGGGGCGCACACCGCGGACCCAGTGGTAGGATGGTTCCGGTACATTGATGATGTTGAGTTGGATCTGGAAGGGGAGTGAGGCCAGCCTATCACAATTTATGCAGTATCTCAATGAGAATTCCTTTAATCTTAAGTTTACTTTTAAATTTCATACTAAATTTATTGATTTTTTGGA
Organism: Oophaga sylvatica; assembly: GCA_033576555.1. Lineage (NCBI taxonomy): Eukaryota > Metazoa > Chordata > Amphibia > Anura > Dendrobatidae > Oophaga > Oophaga sylvatica. The sequence goes on from JARQOD010004714.1 coordinate 35,285, forward strand.
TGTCACATTATGCGTGGCGGAGGATGGCTTTATCGAAAAAACTTATACCGGAAAGAGACGGCAGTCAACTCTCTTTTGCATGCCTCCTCTGCGCATAATTCATCTGTCATTAAGGCCATCCCAGTTGGACAATTTTTGAGAAACAGACGAACATGCTCGACCATGACCCGCTTCGAGCGACAGTCCGTCATCCTTGCTGAACGTTTCAGAGATAGGGGTTATAGTAACCTTCCATTAAGGCGGGATATAGACGTGCCAAACGGACTAAGTGAGAGGATCTCCTGGTAACAGCAGGAAGGAAGAACTTGAAAAATTCTAATGAGTTAAGATTTATCTCCACTTCTAATTGTCGCTGGGGTCAGATTCGAGACATATTGAACAAACACTGGTCTGTTTTGCGGACGGATGCTATCTTGGCAGCCAATTTATCTCAATTCCCTGCATTGACGCAACGGAGAGGTATGAATCTCATTGATTATTTGGTGAAGAGCCACTATGTGGCAAAACCTCAACCTTTTTTTCATAAGTCAAACCCACGAGTGGGTTGCTTTCCATGCGGTTCGTGTGTCGCGTGTCCTAATATTCTCAGATGTGGGACCTTCAAAAAATCTGATGGGAGCAGAGAATACACGATTCGTGAGTATATCTCATGTAATACTACACATGTAGTTTACATGCCACGTGTCCCTGCCCCCTTATATATGTGGGTCTCACTTCTAGGGAACTTAAAATTAGGACACGCGAACACGTACGTGACATTGCAGCTGCCAAAGAGGTTGTGGATATCGCCACTCTGAAGACGTTACCCCGACATTTTCGTCTATGCCATGGATCTAATCCTAGTGGACTCAAAATTAGGGGTATTGATAGAATCTGTGGAGGTGTCAGGGGTGGCAATCTGAATCGCCTTCTGGCTCAACGCGAGTGTAGATGGATTGTCACCCTTGACACAGTCACACCCATGGGTTTAAATGAAAAATTGACATTTGTACCGTTTCTATAATATGGGATGTTCTTCCGCATATATGGAATGTCCAGCACAGTCTCGTACGCCATGCATAATATGTGTTTTCGTCCTGATAATATATGAATTCACCTACCTCGTTTTTAATTTTTTATATTCTAATGTGTGTCATTTCTTCAGTTTCTTTATATAGTTCATTTTTGTTGGTGTGTTGAACTTTGGAGATTTTCTATAGAATGCTGCTTTCCATGTGATTGTTATGAGATTCATTTTGGTTGGACATCTGGGACTTGAAAATCGTTATTCTCACCATTCAAGATCAAGAAGACAATAATATTGTTATATGTTGTTATATATTGTTGTTTATATTATATGTGCACTATTAGTATACACGTATACTCTTTTCTTCATTTTTTTCTTTCTTTTTCTTATTTACAGTATCTGTGATCTTAAATTATATAATTTGTATCCTAATTCATTGGTTATTCTCACCGGTATTCTTATTTGTCACTTCATTCACTTTTTATTTATTTATTATCATGTTTATTCCTTCCCAAAATGTCCACCCTCCTGGTCTCCAAAAAGATGGCCGCTGTGGTGTGCGCATGCGCCGTACTCACGCACCTCCTCTGTCTTCCTCTATGGCTGTCGATTATGCTGCAGGCGCATACTAATGATGTCACGAGGCGACATTTCGCCCATATGCACGTGGAGCAGCGACGGCCAGGGGGAAGGAGGCGGTACTTATTTGGCGTGTGATGTCAGACGCATGTGCGCCGCTACACACCAGCATTATTTGGATTATGGCTGATATATATAAACCCTGGGGTTATGACATCCTATGTCCCCTTTTGAGAAAGCACTGCTGCGAAACGCGCGTCAGGGTGTTGCTGGGGGCGCACAGACTGGACCTTCTGATATGGGTAAGAATCAGTGATTATCTACAGTATATGGTGTATATCACATTATACTGTGACTATTGGTGGTCTTATGGGTCCTGATGTTTTATGAATGTTCTGTGAAGTGCAAAATTTACTTGCACTATGAAAGTGTTAATTAGAATTTTCTGATACACCCTGGTTACTATTGGTCTGTGCAATCCCTGCATTTGTACCTGCAGTTTTTTGCCTCCATTTCATTCCTGTTTTATGGGCCATTATTATTGGCATCTTGTTGTCTATTAATAAAGTTTTTTGTAATTTTATAAATGATGTTGTCCATACTCCCTTTTTTTGGTGCATATTGTTAACTCTCTGGAGTATTTCATCCATTACTTATGGGCCATTGGGCCGGATTTGGGATGAAGCAATTTTGCTTCGGTATTACTATACCTATAGTGTTGTATATGATGCTTTGTCTTAATAGCTTTAGTTTACGTAGAGTTTTATAATATATAATAGATTATGATAATGACACATTGCACTGATGCTGGGAGAGAAAAAAATGCACACTCACTTTGTACTCACATGACAAAACGTAAACCATACAGATTCCACTAGTTCCCCTTCTCTGGATGAGAATAGGACCGATTTTTTAAACCCTAGTGTGAGCGAGCCTAAACCGGCAGATTTACCAGGCTGTGCCAGATCAGGACTGAGCCCCCTGGAACTTTCCCTCTACCCTTTCTTCTGGGTCCTGATCTTCTCCTCCTCCACCCTCCTCCACATCTGTATCGGGCAGCATCGTCCATGGAGCACATACTAATGGGGATAAACAGTAGAGATACAAGCAGAAAACAATGGAAAACTGGTTAGGAAAACACCGAACTCTGCTTGTGTTACACTATGATATTGTGTTTAACTGCACTTAAAATGCAGCCCCCGCTCCGCTCTGCAGACTCGTAGAGTCACTGGAACTTGTAGTTCTCCAAACAGGAAGGTCCTTAGTGGGATCAGAGCCCTGGACCCCAGCACTACCGGGCTATAGTGCTAGACACTGAGCCACCCTGCAGTGCTAATCACTGAGCCCGAGTGCTGCCCAGAGCCTTGGCAGTGCTGGTCAGTCGGTGTTAGCCCCGGATACATAGAAACCATGGACGCTATGTATATAAAGGGTCACTCACGCTCCACACGAGAATATCTTACTCCATTCAGTCAGCTCGCTACGAATAGTCTGAAAATTCCATTATTATCTGAGTTACGCATAAGTGCAAACCTGAACTAATAAGACAAACATATATCAGCGCAATATGTAACATCGATAAAGGTCAATGGAGAAATACTGAAATAAGTGAGATAATGCGTAGAAGTAATAATAATCTGAATGAAATAACATGATAATGTAATAAATATGATATGAAGAAAAATATAGATATAATGTAGTAGAATGATATAGATAGAAGATAGATAGATAGATAGAAGATAGATAGATAGTAGATAGAATAGATGATAGATATAGATAGAATGATAGATAGATAGATAGATAGATAGATAAGATTAGATAGATAGATAGATTATAGATAGAGATTGATATAGATAGATAGAAGATAGATAGATAGATAGATGATAGATAGATAGATAGATAGATGAAGATAGATAATAGATAGATAGATAGATAGATAGATAGATAGATAGATAGATAGATAGATAGATAGATAGATAGATAGATAGATAGATAGATAATAGATGTAGATAATAGATAGATGATAGATAGATAGATAGATAAGATATGAGATAGATAGATAATAGATAGATAGATAGATAATAGATAGATAATAGATAGATAGATAAATAGATAGATAGATAGATGATAGATAATAGATAGATAGATAGATAGATAGATAGATAATAGATAGATACATAGATGATAGATTAGATAGATAGATAACATAGATGATAGATAGATTGAATAGATTATAGATAGAAAGATAGATAATATAGATAGATAGCTAGATGATAGATAGATAGATAGATAGATAGATAGATAGATAGATAGATACATAGATAGATAGATAGATAATAGAGTCTGTAATAGTCATTAGTAATTTTGGATCAGGGCTAGTCTCAGTAGAAGATGAGGTGGAGATGAAACAGATTGATAGAGTGATAATGAGCAAGTGTAGATAGATGAAGTGATAGGAAATAGATAGATAGATAGATAGATAACATAGATGATAGATAGATAGATAGATAGATAAAAGATAGATAATAGATAGATGATAGATAGATAATAGATAGATAGATAATAGATAGATAACATAGATGATAAATAATAGATAGATAGATAGATAGATAGATAGATAGATAGTTAGATAGAAAGATAGATAGATGATAGATAGATAGATAGATAGATAATAGATAGATAGATAGATAGATAGATGATAGATAGATAGATAGATAGATAGATAGATAAAAGATAGATAATAGATAGATGATAGATAGATAATAGATAGATAGATAATAGATAGATAACATAGATGATAAATAATAGATAGATAGATAGATAGATAGATAGATAGATAGATAGATAGATAGATAGATATGAGATAGATAGATTGAAAGACAGACAGATATATAGATAGATAATAGATAGATAGATAGATAGATAAATAGACAGATAGCTAGATGATAGATAGATAGATAGATATATAGATAGATAAATAGACAGATAGCTAGATGATAGATAGATAGATAGATAGATAGATAGATAGATAGATAGATAGATAGATAGATAGATAGATAGATAATAGGTCTGTAAGTAGGTCATTAGTAATTTTGGTCAGGGCTGTCTCAGTGGAGTGATGGGGGCGGAAACCAGATTGTAGAGTGTCAAAGAGCAAGTTAGAAGAGAAGTGGTAGGAAAGCTCAGCGTGGACATGCAGCTCCAGGAGTTTGGAAGCGAATGGGAGCAGCGATATTGGGCGATAGCTGGACATGCAGTTGGGTCGAGGGTTGGCTTTTTAAGAATAGGCGTGATTGTGGCATGCTTGAAAGCAGAAGGGAAGGTACCAGAAGTTAGTGATAGGTTGAAGAGGTGGGTTAAGGATAGGATAATAGTGGTGGTGAGGTTGGGGAGGAGGTGGGTTGGGATGGGGTCAAGTGCACAGGTTGTGAGGTGCGATTTGGAGAGGAGACAATTAAGCTCCCCTTCGGTTATGTTGGAGAGGAAGGCTATGGGGTTTGAGCATTGGTCTGGTATACAAAGGGGTTGTGGTGGTTGAACAATAAAGACTTGCCGGAGCTTTTTAGTGGTGTTATTGTGCCAGGGTTGTCTGTTGGTACATCGCACTCTGCCATGAACGAGAGGGGCGACCGTGTCAATAGCCGATGTGAGAGTGGCATTGTAGAAAGCAGTGGCCGTGTCTGTGTCGTGGAGTGAGGATATGGATGCCAGGGTAGAATAGAGTCAGAGAGTGTATGGATGTCTAGGTGTGCAAGATTTCTGCGGGGGTGCAAGTGTTGCTGGACATGGTTGACAGGAGAGGAGGACAGAGATGAGAAAGTGAGTAGATGTGGTCGGATAGAGGGAGAGGGGAGGTGGTGAAGTTAGATAAAGAGCAGAGGCGGGTGAAGACCAGGTCTAATGTATGTCCGTCCATGTGGGTGGCTGAGGAGGACCACTGAGTAAGTCCAGAGGATGAAGTAAGGGACAGGAGTTTGGAGGTTGCTGACTGAAGGGTATCAGTGGGGATGTTGAAGTCACCCATAATGATGGTGGGGATGTCAGTGGAGAGAAAGTGAAGAAGCCAGGTAGAGAATTGGTCGATGAAGGCAGTGGTTAGGCCTGGAGGTCGGCATATGACGGCCACTTGGAGGTTGGAGGGAGAGTAGATGCGGACAGAGTGGACTTCAAAAGAGGGAGGATTAGGGAGGGAAGAGGTGGGATTGGTTAAAGTTGCAGTTAGAGGAAAGGAGAATACCCACTCCTCCACCATGTCTGTTTCCAGGGTGAGGAGCTTGGGTGAATTGGAGGCCGCCGTAACACAGCGCAGCAGGGGAGGCGGTGTCAGAGGGTGTCAGCCATGTTTCGGTGAGGGCGAGGAAAGCAAGATAGAGAAAAAAAAAGTAAAGCAAACCCCCCTTTATCACCCCCTTAGTTAAATAAAAATAATAAAATAAAGAAATATATTTTTTCCATTAGGGTTAGAGTTATGGTTAGGGTTATAGTGAAGGTTAGGGTTGGGATATGGTTAGGGTTGGGCTAGAGTTAGGGTTGGGGCTAGGATTAAGGTTGGGGCTAGAGTTGGGATTAGGGTTGTGGTTTTGGGGTTAGGATTGTGGTGTTGGGGTTAGGTTTGTGGTTAGGGTTATGGTTAGGTTGGGATTAGGTTCAGGGGAAGGGCTGTGTTAGGGTTGGAGTTAGAATTGGGGTGGTTCCACTGTTTAGGTATATCAGGGGGTCTCCAAATGCGACATAGTGCCTGCCATTGTTTCCAGCCAATTTTGCGTTCAAAAAGTCAAACGGTGCTCCCTCCCTTCTAGACCGTACCATGCACCCAAACAGTGGCTTTACCCTACATACAGGGTATCAGCGTACTTAGGAGAAATTGCACATTAAATTTTATGGTCCATTTTCTCCTGATACCCTTGTGAAAATAAAAAAGTTTGCTTCCAAAGTAAAGTTTTTGTGAAAAAAGTAAAATGTTCATTTTTTCTTTCCACATTGCTTTATTTCTCGTGAAGCATCTGAAGGGTTAATAAACTTATTGAATGTGGTTTTGAGCACCTTCAGGTGTGCAGTTTTTAGAATGGTGTCACTTTTGGGTATTTTCTGTCATATTGACCCCCAAACTCACTTCAAATGTGAGGTTGTCCCTAAAAAAAATGGTTTTATAAATTTTGTTGGAAAAATGAGAAATCGCTGGTCAAATTTTAACCCTTATAACGTCCTAACAAAAAAAATTGTTTCCAAAATTGTGCTGATGTAAAGTAGACATGTGAGAAATGTTATTTGTTAACTATATTTTGTGCGATATGACTGATTTAAGGGCATAAAAGTTAAAAGTTTGAAAATTGCAAAATTTTCTAAATTTTTGCCAAATTTCGATTTTTCATAAATAAACGCAAGTTATATCGAAGAAATGTTACCACAAACATAAAGTAAAATATGTGATGAAAAAACAGACTCAGAATCAGTGGGATCCGTTGAAGTTTTCCAGAATTATAACCTCATATAGTGACAGTGGTTAGAATTGTAAAAATTGGCTTGGTCATTAAGTACCAAAATGGCTCTGTCACTAAGGGTTAAAAGAGGGGTGGTTAGCAAAAAGGGATTTGGTCTAAGTGGCCCAACGTGGTGAAAAAAGTTTTGAAGCAAAGTGTAGTGCAGCGGCGTTCACAGTGTGACAGAGAAGCAGGGACCCAAGAAAGTTCAACATACATCCTTATTTTCCAAAAACTCACAAAGTAGGACAACGTTATCTTCTGGATCACAGCGGGGTCATGCAAACAGTCCGTTTCACAAGTTGTTGCTGTGGACGACTGCACCACCGTATCCCTCTTGGGTACGTGAGTAGCTTTGTTGTCCTTGGCTTTGTGTTCAGCCTCACACAGGCCGGTATCACACACAGCCTCCTGCTCTGCAGATTGCAAAAACACACTGATACACCCGAGACAAAAAAGAAAGTCTGTGTGTAATGACTCTATATAATATATGAGATTCACTTTTTGAATTGAAGAACTGAAATTAACTTTTTGAAACTATTCTAATTTTTGAGAAGCAGTTGTGCATGGTCAGTTGTTCAGATTTCCTCTACTTGGCCTGGTATACTCGGTAATTCACTTCCCCAACCTTTTCCCGGACTTCAGATGGCTCTTGCCCCTTGGCCATAAGTTTACTTTCTGTGGTGACAAAGGTGGCGCCGCGGCATATTTTAGGCCACGCCCCGACCACACCGATTTCACAACTAATCACACCCATGTCCACACACCAACCACACCCATTTAGCACTGCTGATCACATTGACTGGTACTGAGGGCACAGTGGCTGGCATTATGGGATCAGTGGTTGGCATTATGGGCACAGTGGCTGGTACTGAGGAAAAGAAAGAACAGAGAGAGAAAAAGAAAGAAACAGAGAAAGATAGGGGAAAGTAAGAACAGAGAGAAAGAAAGAAAGGAGAAAGAAAGAACAGAGAAAGAGGCTTAGCTCCGTACACTTCGTACACACAGGGCTCCGTTTCGTACGCCCCCGTACACACACAGCAGTGCTACATCCACCTCGTACACACACGGCTCCACTCCATACACCTCGTACACACACGGCTCCGCTCCATCCACCTCGTACACACACGGCTCTGCTACATCCACCTCGTGCACACACGGCACCGCTCCATACACCTCGCACACACACGACTCTGCTACATCCACACTGTAAACCCCTCCTGACCCCACACAAACTTACCCTCACCCAGCACCATGACAACCAGCACAGCAGCGTCCTGCACACACGAGGAGCCTGACCCCTGACTCTTCCCCTCCTGTGACCTCATCACAAGTCCTGTGCGCACAAAAGAGGACAGCATAGCAATGTGAGAGGCTGAGGTGGGGAGCAGGGAGGGCGAGGATGGGGTGCATGGGGGCGTGGCGGCTTATCTCACTGCAGGACACAGAGTCCTGGCCGGGACAGCGGGTGGGAGGATCTAAATCAGGACTGTCCCGCTCGATCCGGGACAGTTGGGAGGTATGCAGTAATACTCGATCCCCTGCTTTAAAGGACTTGACTGTGGCCTTCCTATTATACGCTCGGCCCTGCACTGCCAGGGCATCTATTAGTTATTCCTTCACTATAGGCAAGACCACGAGCTCTATTATGCTTTTATGTGGAGTAGGCTTCTGTCCTATGCCTCTTTCTACAGCCAGCAGCCCCCTAGGATGCCTGCCGTACAATAGCTCAAAGGGTAAGAACCCCATTCTAACCCGAAGATCAAAGACCAATGCACAAGTGTCACTAGGCTCTCTCAGTCCAAAAAAGCCTCGGCCCGATGTGCATTGACACCCACCTGGCACAGAAGGTGTTCACCTGCTGGGGTAAAAGCATCTGCAGTGTAGATGGCCTGGGCGTACATTGATACCAGGCGAGTAAACGCACAGTCCATGGGTTCATCAGGGGGCAGTTGTCAGCTACATGTCCTGGCCCTTGGCACAACCAACACCTGATAGCTGCAACTACGCTAGTCCACGGGACCGGTTTAGGGGGAACTGGTCTCCTGCCCCCCTCACTCTGGGATACCCCCTCAGTTTGGGCTCGGTCCTGACTTACCATTGCAGGGAGTCATGTCCCTTTCCCAAGCTCCTGGGCTGGGGAGGCGGCGTGATAACCGTAGTGGGGCAGATTCCCGAATGAAATCCTGGGAGGCCGTATACCGCTCAATCAGGCTAACCACCTGGTCTTGGTTGCCTGTGTCCCCTTGCTCCATCCAAGGCTGTATGGTGGCTGGCAGATCTCTCACAAGCCGGTCGACCGCCACTCTATCATCTTGGTTGGGGTCAATGTCTAAGGCTGGAGGCATTTCTTTTAACAGGTGTAATAAGTCAAACGCCTGAGACCTAGCGGGTCAGGTGTTATGTTTCGGTAGCTGAGGAGTGCAGGTAAAAAAGGCAATACACCAGAGCAGTTGGAATCTATGAGATTGCAGTACCCTGACTAACCACCACAACTAGAGGCAGCCGTGGAGCGTTCCTACGTTGGTCCTAGACGCCTCGTCACAGCCTGAGAAACTAACTACACCTAAAGATAGAAATAGGAAAGCTATCTGCCCCGGAGCAGAACCCCAAAGATAACAGAAAGCCCCCAAACATGTAATGGCGGTTAGACAAGAGGAAATACTGACACAGAAAGAAAATAGTATGAGCAAACGCTGGGGCCCAAACTATCTAAATAGAAAAGGATAGGAAGGGTACTTACTGCAATCCCAGAAAACCCTGAAAAGCACCAACTCTACTAATTTCAAAATCACCTGAGATCACACGACCTCTACCACCTAAATTAGTTCTCTGGTGTAACAAAATAAAAACAGCAGCCACTGAAAAAACTGGAAAAAGAAAAGAACAAAACTCAGTGGCTGAACTAAACTGAGAGGGCAGAAGCCCCGGAGGGGACCCTGAAGGCCCCAAAGAAGTGCAGGACAAAATGCAAAAATATAGCACAAACACAAAAGAAGCAAAAGTCTTATCTGTAAGCAGGAGATGCAGACACGACACCGCAGGCTACAAGGGAAACTGGAATGAAGGATTCAGACCAGAACAATTGATCACCGGCAACCCTGATGGGAAAATGACTCCCTTATATAAGACCAGTCAGTAACACCTGATTCCCAGTCCTCACAATCTTCACTAGCACTGCTTGTAACCACCAGAGGGAGCCTCTGCTCAGAACTCATCTCAAACCCATTCACAACAGTCAGGCTTCCACAAATGTCCACTGATATACCGGCTGCGCCTGTACATAGGTGTTGACCCCATCCGAGCAATGATCTCACCTTTGAGGCGTCCATAGTCCTGAGTGTCCTCGCTGCTGAGGTTGAAGTACGCTTTCTGGGCATCTCCCATCAGAACGGAGCCACCACTTCAGCCCAATGGTCGTCTGGCAAGGTCTCCCGTCCCGTGGTTCTTTCAAAGACAGTGAGGAAGCTTTCTAGGTTATCCTCTGGACTCATTTTCCTCAGCGCCTCTCTAACTTTGTTTTGGGCCTTGGGACGGACCAAGATCGGTGGTGGGGGCGCCTTTCACAAGGCTGCAATCTGATGAATTAACAGGTTATTCATCTGCTACTGCTGTAGCTGGTGTTGCTCCTGTTATTGCCACTTAAAAAATCCAGCTGCTGATGCTGAGGACTAAAAATTTCAGGATTTCTTCCATCTTGTAGCCAAGCCTGTGCTGCAGTGTTGCAGGCCTAATAACCGGAATGCAGCTTATGTTAGGGTATGCCTTAATTCACACTTTCCGCATTCTCCACCATATGTAGTGCAGCGGTGTTCCCACAGTGCGACAACGGCAGTGACACAAGAAAGTTCAACATAAAACATCTTTATTTTGCAAAAACTCACAAAGCAAGGTAAATGTTATCCTCCGGATCGCAGCCGGGTCATCTAGTCAGTATCAGAACCCATTGCCGTGGGTGACTGCATCACCTTATAGCTCTTGGGTACATTAGACGCTTTGTTGTCCTTGGCTCTGTGTTCACACAGGCCTGTATTTATTTATTATGTCTTGCTTATATAGCACTTTACATTATCATCACTGTCCGCAATGGGGCTCACAATCTAAATTCCCTATCTGTATGCCTTTGTAGTGTGGAGGAAACTGAAGTACCCGCAGGAAGCCCACGCAAACACAGGGAGAACATACAAACTCCTTGCAGATGTTGTTCTTGCTGGGAATTGAACCCAGGAACCCAGCGCTGCAAGGCTGCAGTGCTAACCACTGAGCCACCGTGCTGTATCACACACAGAGCCTCTGCTCTGCAACTTGCAAACAGAACACTGACACACCAAAGAAAAAACTGAGTTTAAATGGGTTTCGTGGACATAGAGCCACTCCCAAAACCCGGAGTGGAGGGAGTATCGAGGCCCATGTCTGGTTTTCCTAAAATCTGACTTGGTTAACTCCTTCGACCAAATTTACACTCACTTTTACTTTGACTTTTTATCACAGATGATGCTGTCATCACAATGGGCTCCAGTGGGGTCAATATGTCTCTGCGCATCCTCGAGGACACACACCGCCCCTCGTATATGATCCCCCTCACTGCTTCACAAAAGTAAGATAACAGGGGAATGCCATATTGTTAGGAAAATACAAAATGTATCCTCCAGCATGAGACACATGGTAGATTTGGACGGCTCACTCCAATTTTTAAATTTAAGGTAGCATTAGTAAATCTGCAATTAAGTGGCTAAGGAAGAAAATGAAAATTTGCAGTTTGCCTGTTATTAGTCTGTCCTGCATCCAGTGCCCGACACTGTGTATCCCTTCTGCTTCTGTCTCTCGTCATTTCGGGTTGCCATATCAACATGGTTCGCGCAAGTGACATTGTGCCCTCTGGTCTTACAGGCGGACTCATGTGGACTGTAGAAGTGCTTGATTAGTTCTGGATTCTTTGATTACTTGATAAACCCGACATTGCTTTATTCATGTAAGCAAAAATCCCAGTTGCATTCTAGATGCCAAGGCGGTGACACTGATTGTGACCAACTCTAGAGAAAATGGCCAACTCCAAAATACATGGAAAAACAGGAGAATCGGGAGTATCGGATGCATATAGTAAAAGCATGCGCAAAAGTTACTGTAATGTCAATATAAAATGACAATGAGATTAAGTGACGAGATCCATGAACCAACACACGCAACAGCGTCAGACATAGTGAAATGATGAGTAAAAAGTCATCACCTACGTGAGAAAATGGAGCAAGAAAAGTGCAATAATATCAGGTAATTCACCCTGGTGAGACCTGTCCCAATACATAAAAGTGCATAACTATTCCTCCGGTCCGGTGACGTCACTTCCGGTGACGTAGCTCCGAATGAATGAAGGGACACCTTTTGGAGTTGCACCGGCAGATACAGTCATGCACAAAAGTTTTGAGAATGACACAAATATTAATTTTTACAAAGTCTACTGCTTCACTTTTTCTAATGGCAATTTGCATATACTCCAGAATGTTATAAAGAGTGATCAGCTTAACAGCAATTACTTGCAAAGTAAATATTTGGCTAGAAAATGAAATTTATCCCCCAAAACACATTTCAACATCATTGCAGCCCTGCCTTAAAAGGACCAGCTAACCTCTTTTCAGTGATTGCTCCATTAACACAGGTGTGGGTGTTGATGAGGACATGGCTGGAGATCAATCTGTCATGATTAAGTAAGAATGACACCACTGGACACTTTAAAAGGAGGCTGGTGCTTGGCATCATTGTTTCTCTTCTGTTAACCATGGTTATCTCTAAAGAAACTCGTGCAGTCATCATTGCAATGCACAAAAATGGCCTAACAGGGAAGAGTATCGCAGCTAGAAAGATTGCACCTCAGTCAACAATCTATCGCATCATCAAGAACTTCAAGGAGAGAGGTTCCATTGTTGCCAAAAAGGCTCCAGGGCGCCCAAGAAAGACCAGCAAGCGCCAGGACCGTCTCTTAAAAGTGTTTCAGCTGTGGGATCGGGCTACCAGCAGTGCAGAGCTTGCTCAGGAATGGCAGCAGGCAGGTGTGAGTGCATCTGCACGCACTGTGAGGCGGAGACACTTGGAGCAAGGCCTGGTCTCAAGGAGGGCAGCAAAGAAGCCACTTCTCTCCAGAAAAAACATCATGGAGAGACTCATATTCTGCAAAAGGTACAGGCAGTGGACTGCTGAGGACTGGGGTAAAGTTATTTTCTCTGATGAATCCCTTTTCGATTGTTTGGGACATCAGGAAAACGCCTCATTCGGAGAAGACAAGGTGAGCGCTACCACCAGTCTTGTCTCATGCCAACTGTTAAGCATCCTGAAACCATTCATGTGTGGGGTTGCTTCTCAGCCAAGGGAATCGGCTCTCTCACAGTCTTGCCTAAAAACACAGCCATGAATAAAGACTGGTACCAGAATGTCCTGTGTAGCCCTGGTGTGAAGGCACACGCAGTACCCTGGAGGATGTGTGGAGAGGTAACAGTTTAATGCTCAATAAACATTCACTCCATCACACACTTAGACACACCCATAGGATATATATAGCTAGTCAGATCTAGCCAGTCAGTCAGTCTAGTCTGGACTTGGAGGGAGGAGGTCAGTCTAGCCCGGGTGGCTCCTGAGTGGGTCATCCCACCAGTGTGAAGTCTGTTCAGGAAGAGAGAGGAGTGAGCATCAGGACCTTCAGTCTCCTGTCCCAAGGACAGTGGCGTTCAGAGACGTGCTCCTGAACCAGAAGATTACTGAGCACCTGTTAGCAAGCTCTGGGAAGAAGAAAGAAGGAAAAGTCTGCATAGCCTTTGGAAGTGTGGAGTGCTTATGCTACAAGCGCGGACAGGGCGAAAGGCGCAGTGGAAGGAATTTAGAAGTACCTTAGGATTGGATTATCCTGCACATTGTCACCGGTCACTGGGGACCGAAGCGTCACTATAGCTCCAGGCATAGTGATAGAAAAACCAGAGGCTTACTGGACCTTAGGTAGCAGAAAGCAGCCCTTGGAGTGTCGGTACGTAACTGGGGTCAGGGAGAGTGGGAACTTGGAGTCACTGCAGGACCACATTAGGAACCCAGCTCTCTCAACGGAAGACTCCGACCACAAAACTGACCGGGCAGTACAGCTTGGAGAAGCTGGAGATTCTGGAGTGAACTACTCTTTATGCTGGTTGAACTCATAATTTTGAAAGTCAAGGAGGCCCATAACCTGTTCAGCTGTTGCCTCAAAGCACATCCTCCACCCGATCAGCCTCCCTGGGACCTGCCTTACCATCTGACAAGTAAAAGGTATGGAAAGACGCTGACGGTGTGAGACTGAGTTATTTGATTGCATCCCTGCACAACCCCACCATAACTATCGACCTGAGGGAAGAGTCCCACCTGTAGGGGACCCGACATCTAGCTGCCTCACCATCCCCTCAGAGATCTACAGCAGCGCTGGTCTTAGTGATCAGAGAACTACAGGTGCGTACAAACTGTATATATACCTATCCCCTGTAAAATAACCCCCCAACATACGCCTGACCGCCAGGGACAACGGAAGAGCCACCGCTGCCGTGACACAAATCCCATAGACTTTCATGGGCTCGGCTCCGAGTACCCCATATCCCTGGAAACCCACAATTGTGGTGCGTGGTCGAGACAAACTTGGCGTCACGACAGGATGCGAAACCCGCAAAATTGCGAGCCCTGTGTGCCTGTGGAAGTGTTTTGGTGAAAAAGGACTGTTTTTGCTATTTTTGGCGCTAAAATCCGCCATTTTTGCGCCAAATTCGCGCCCTCAAGGCGCTGGAGAAGAAGGTGGGCGTGGATTCGTGGGCGTGTGCCCCCCTGTGGCGCGAAGAGAATGCCTGCCCTCTCAAAGTGCTATTAAAAATATGCGATCCTGCCCTACAGCAAAGGAGGTCCGCCTCCTCTTCACCTTCCCTGCGAAGAGGAGGAGACGCAGACCCCGCCTTCACGGAAGAGACGGGACTGTTCTGAAAGAAGAAGGGAGTCGGTTCTGGAACATCATGGAAGCAGGACGTGTGCGCCGAGCAGGGAAGCGGTGGAAGGCAGGCCCCGTTCCCCAGCCAAGCTGCCACTAAAAACCCGAAACCATCCGTGGTCCTGCACCTGCAGCAAGCATTGCTGGAAAATTAAAGAGGAAAATCCCAGATTGAAGAAGATGTTTTGCAACAACCTGGCAAGGAGGAGATCGAGAGACGCCGGCGTACCCAGATGCAGCGGCGGCTGTGGGCGCGGTTTCTCCTCCCCTCGACGACCCCCCACGATTTGATTTACCGAAACTTCTGCTGCCCAAGGCTAAGGAGAAAACCGGAGGCTACCCCCAAAAGGACCGACCCTGAACCTACCGAGGAAGCGGGGGAAAGCGAAGGAGGTTGAGGAGGTACCGCCAGTTCCGGAATGCCCGCCCGGCCAGGAGGCCGCCAGCAGATGATCGACCCCGGCAGGGACACCGGAGGGGTCCTGTCCATCATTACCAGACGTCGACTGGGATGAGATGGCGTGCCTGGATGACGTCGCCTACACCGCCCAGTGGGAACGTGAGTGGCAGCGTGCGAAGAGGAACAGCGACGCCGGCAGGAGGAAGAGCGGGAAGCGCAGCGGAACCGGCAGCGGCAGTACGAGCAGCTGATCACGGACAAGGAAAGTGTCCGCCGAGAAAAAGGTACTCTAAGGGAACCGCGGCGGCAGGGGTGTGTGGACAGAGTTTCCAGCTCCGGAAGGGCTGGGGTTTCCCATTAGAGAACCGGGCCTCTACCCAGGGGGCTTTGTCAGTCGCAGGGACGTAGAATCCCACCTGCCCACAGCCATCCCGGGAGGGACCTAGTTAATGGAGACATAGCAACCACACAACGGCACTGGGGTATGAAGGGATGGTATGCCCTTAATGTCACAGGCGTCAGAGACCCCCTCCTGACGCAGGTAACGTCACCAATTTCCAGTGCATCCCAGTCGCAATCTACCGCTGCATCAGGCCGTGCCCCGGCATCGCCCCAGGAGAGTTATCACAGTTGGAAGCGCCCCCTGCGTACTCTTCACTACCTTGTCCTCCACTACATCGCAACCTGCGATCCATTCCACATCGCAATCAGCAGTCTACACAACGTCGCGCACGGCGACTATTTCTGCATCGCGAGAGAAAGTGGCTATTACGTGACGCAGACAGCGTCTACAAAGCGGAAGCGCCCGGCGCCCCCTAGTGGTTCGCACAAGGACTGTAGCGACCCAAACTCTGATAGCAGGTCACGACTTGTTGGTCATGGGATCTAAGGATCATCGTATTGTTCCCGCCCCCGGGATGGAAAGTATAATGGAAGCCCGCAAGAAAATGTGAAGAAAACGGTAGGGACCCAGACAGGTTTTACCGCAACAAAGAAAATGTAGAAAGTTTTGATAAAAGGGAAAATTTTCTGTTTTGCACTTTATGGTTATGCATAAAGTTTACATAGTTTTACTATAATGAGTAGAATACCCGGCTGGGTACAAGATGAAAATTGAAAAAGTTAAAGAATTTTGAGTAAATAGAATTTGATATAATGTGTCTTATAATAGACTGCGTGGCTGAGGACTGAGCCAGCCCAAAACTTATCCCGTAAATAGTTGCACTAAGGTGCATTATATTGGTTTTACATTGAAACCACCTCAACTACCTCTGAATATAAAAACCCGTGTGGTGTGGCACTGAGTGAGGTCTGCATTCAGTTGTCCCTGCAGCCCACCAGGACCCACGTTGAAGGTTTGGGCGGGTCCTTCACAAGAATATTGTCATTATATTTATATGAAAATAGTCTATTTAGTATTTTGTATTTTTCTATATGTTTTAATGCAACGTTCAAGAAATCCTTACCTCCCGGATGGGAAGAGTTAATGTTTATTGTTATGAAAAACAAAATGTCTTCTTATATTTCACAGCCGGGAGTGCTGTATTTTTACCATGGGGGAATGTGTAGCCCTGGTGTGAAGGCACACGCAGTACCCGGAGGATGTGTGGAGAGGTAACAGTTTAATGCTCAATAAAACATTCACTCCATCACACACTTAGACACACCCATAGGATATATATAGCTAGTCGATCTAGCCAGTCGTCAGTCTAGTCTGGACTTGGAGGGAGGAGGTCAGTCTAGCCCGGGTGGCTCCTGAGTGGGTCATCCCACCAGTGTGAAGTCTGTTCAGGAAGAGAGAGGAGGAGCATCAGGACCTTCAGTCTCCTGTCCCAAGGACAGTGAGTTCAGAGACGTGCTCCTGAACCAGAAGATTACTGAGCACTGTTAGCAAGCTCTGGGAGAAGAAAGAAGGGACTAGTCTGCATAGCCTTTGGAAGTGTGGAGTGCTTTGCTACAAGCGCGGACAGGGCGAAAGGCGCAGTGGAAGAATTTAGAAGTGCCTTAGGATTGGATTATCCTGCACATTGTCACCGGTCACTGGGGACCGAAGCGTCACTA
>JARQOD010004715.1:0-43141 GCA_033576555.1 Oophaga sylvatica
TAGTGTGCCCTGTGTTTAATACCACACGTAGTGTGCCCTGTGTTACATACCCACGTTAGTGTGCCCTGTGTTACATACCACAAGTAGTGTGCCTGTGTTATATACCACACATAGTGTGCCCTGTGTTATGTACCACACAGTGTGCCCTGTGTTATATACCACACGTAGTGTGCCCTATGTTATATACCACACGTAGTGTGCCCTGTGTTTTATACCACACGTAGTGTGCCCTGTGTTATATACCACAATGTTATGTTTCGGCAGTGAGGAGTGCAGGCAAAAAAGGCAATACACCAGAGCAGTTGGAATCTATGGAATTGCAGTCCCCTGACTAACCACCACAACTAGAGGCAGCCGTGGAGCGTTCCTACGTTGGTCCTAGACGCCTCGTCACAGCCTGAGAAACTAACTACACCTAAAGATAGAAATAGGAAAGCTATCTGCCCGGAGCAGAACCCCAAAGATAACAGAAAGCCCCCAAACATGTAATGGCGGTTAGACAAGATGAAATACAGACACAGAAAGAAAATAGTATGAGCAAACGCTGGGGCCCAAACTAACTAAATAGAAAAGGATAGGAAGGGTACTTACTGCAATCCCAGAAAACCCTGAAAAGCACCAACTCTACTAATTTCAAAAACAACTGAGATCACACGACCTCTTCCACCTAAATTAGTTCTTGGTGTAACAAAATCAAAAACAGCAGCCACTGAAAAAACTGGAAAAGCAAAAGTACAAACATCAGTGGCTGAACTAAACTGAGAGGGCAAAAGCCCCCGGAGGGGACCCAGAAGGCCCCCACAGAAGTGCAGGACAAAATGCAAAAATATAGCACAAAAACAAAAAGAAGAAATGTCTTATCTGTTAGCAGGAGATGCAGACACGAACACAGCAGGCTACAAGGGAAACAGGAATGAAGGATTCAGACCAGAACAATTGATCACCGGCAACCCTGATGGGAAGGTGACTCCCTTATATAAGACCAGTCAGTAACACCTGATTCCCAGTCCTCACAATCTTCACTGGACAGACCAGCCCCGCCTGTAACCACCAGAGGGAGCCTCTGCTCAGAACTCATCTCAAACCCATTCACAACAGTAACCCCCCCTTGAGGAGGGGTCACCGAACCCTCATTTGAGCAACCAGGTGGGTCAGGATGAGTTCTATGATACGCACGGATAAGTCTCCTAGCATGGATGTCCGAAGCAAACACCCAAGAATTGTCTTCCTGACCATAACCTCTCCATTTAACCAAATACTGGAGTTTCCATCTAGAAAAACGAGAATCTAATATTTCTCAACCACATACTCCAGATTGCCCTCAACCAAAACAGGGTCAGGAGGCACAGCAGCAGGAACCACTGGCTCAACAAACCTCTTCAACAAGGACTTGTGGAATACGTTATGGATCTTAAATGTCCCTGGAAGAAGCAAACAAAAAGAAACAGGATTAATAATCTCCATGATCTTATAAGGTCCAATGAACCTAGGCTTAAATTTAGGAGATGATACTCTCATAGGAATATTCTTTGAGGACAACCAGACCAAGTCCCCCACTTTAAACCGAGGACCATCAGTCCTATGCCGGTTAGCAAACCGCTGGGCCTTCTCCTGAGAGAGGGACAACCTCTCCACTACCTGGTCCCAAATCTGTTGCATACGCTCCACAACAGAGTCACACCTGGACAGACAGAAGCCTCCGTCTGTCCTGAAGAAAATCGAGGGTGAAACCCAGAATTACAGAAAAACGGAGACATCAAAGTGGCAGAGCTAGCTCTATTATTAAGAGCAAACTCAGCCAAAGGCAAAAAAGAGACCCAGTCATCCTGATCAGCAGACACAAAGCATCTTAGATAAGTCTCCAATGTCTGTTTGTTCTCTCAGTTTGACCATTGGTCTGAGGATGAAATGCCGAGGAGAAAGACAATTGAACACCCAGTTTAGAACAAAAAGTCCTCCAAAATCTGGAAACAAACTGGACTCCTCTGTCAGACACAGTGTTCTCAGGAATGCCGTGTAAACGAACCACGTGCTGAAGGAACAACGGCACCAATTCAGAGGAGGAAGGCAACTTAGGTAATGGCACAAGATGTATCATTTTGGAAAACCTATCACAAATTACCCAGATGGTGGTCATTCTCTGAGAAACAGGAAGGTCGGAAATGAAATCCATAGAGATATGGTCCATGGTCTCTTGGGCACAGGCAATGGCATCAACAAACCACTAGAGCGAGAGCAAGGCTTGGAGCGAGAGCAAGTCCCGCAGGACTGCACAAATTCCTGACATCACGAGACAAGGTAGGCCACCAAAAGGACCGACTAACCAAGTCTCTGGTACCAAAAAATTCCGGGATGCCCAGCCAATGCGGAACAATGAATCTCAGACATCACACTCTTTTTCCACTGGTCCAGGACAAACAATTTTCCAACAGGGCAGCACTCGGGCCTATCCTCCTGAACACCCCTCCAGAGCAAGTCTCAAATTGGGCGAGATGGCGGAAAGAAACTACCCCTCTTTCAAAATAACAGAAGGATCAGATAACTCAGGAGAGTCCGCAAGGAAACTCCTCGAGGGGCATCCGCCTTAACATTCTTAGTGCCAGGAAGAAAGGAAACCACAAAATTAAAACGTGTGAAAAACAAGGCCCACCTGGCCTGTCTAGGATTGAGTCGCTTGGCAGATTCCAGATAGACCAGATTCTTATGGTCCGTAAGGACCACCACCTGATGTTTGGCTCCCTCCAGCCAATGTCTCCACTCTTCAAAAGCCCACTTCATGGCCAATAACTCCCGATTACCCACGTCATAATTACGTTCAGTAGGAGAAAATTTTCGAGAGAAAAAGGCACAAGGGTTACTTTTAGAGGTCTCTGGATCTTTTGGACAAAACGGCACCTGCCCCAATTTCAGAGGCATCAACCTCCACCTGAAATGGCAGAGAAACATCAGGCTGCGTTAGAACAGGAGCAGAAGTGAATCTTTGCTTAAGTTCCTGAAATGCAGAGACTGCCTCAGGAGGCCAATTCACCACATCAGAACCCTTTCTGGTCAAATCAGTTAATGGTTTAACAATAACTGAGAAATTACCAATAAATTTACGATAAAAATTGGCAAAACCCAAAAATCTCTGAAGAGCCTTTAATGACGTAGGTTGGACCCAATCACAGATGGCCTGAACCTTGACCGGGTCCATTTCAATAACAGATGGGGACAAAATGAATCCCAGAAATGAGATCCTCTGTACGCCAAAAAGACACTTTGATCCCTTCACATACAGAGCATTCTCTCTCAAAATCTGGAATACAGTTCGAACATGTTTCACATGAGAGTCCCAGTCATTAGAAAAAATCAAGATATCATCCAAATAAACAATCAGAAATTTGTCCACAAAATCCCTGAAAATGTCATTCATGAAGGACTGGAAGACGGAAGGAGCATTAGTGAGCCCAAAGGGCATCACTAGGTACTCAAAATGCCCTTCAGGGGTATTGAATGCCGTCTTCCATTCATCCCCGTGCTTAATGCGAATAAGGTTATACGCCCCCCTGAGGTCAAGCTTGGTAAACCAAGTAGCGTTTTTCACCCTAGAAAACAGGTCAGAAATCAAGGGTAACGGGTATTGATATTTCACAGTAATATTGTTCAAGAGACGATAATCAATACACGGCCTTAATGAACCATCCTTTTTGGCCACAAAGAAAAAACCGGCACCTAAGGGTGAAGAGGATGGTCTGATATGACCCTTCTCCAATGATTCCTTGATATAAGACCGCATAGCGTCATGTTCAGGTACAGACAAGTTAAAAAGGCGACCTTTAGGGAATTTACTACCCGGCACTAATTCAATAGCGCAGTCATAGCTCCTATGGGGAGGCAAGGATGCAGATTTACTTTCGCTAAACACATCAGAAAAATCAATCAAAAAGTCAGGAAAATCCTGAGCCTGGGGGGAGGCAGAAAAAACAGGAGTGTGGGTATTAACACATTGGCAGCCCCAACTGGTTACAGACACAGATTTCCAATCCAAAACAGGATTATGAGACTGTAACCAAGGGAAACCCAGCACGATAATGTCATGCAGATTATACAGAACCAAAAATTTGCAGCACTCCTGGTGATCAGGTTCAACCCTCATTATCACCTGAGTAGAAAACTGGGGTTTATTCTCAGCCAAAGGGGTAGAATCGATCCCCAGTAGGGGAATAGACTTCTGTAGGGGTATCAAGGGAAACCCACAACGTTTAGCAAAATCATAATCCATCAGGTTAATAGCTGCTCCAGAATCAACGAAAGCCTGAGCTGAAAATGAGGACAGAGAGCATATCAGAGTGACAGTTAATAAAAACTTAGTCTGAACACTACCCAAGACAACTGAGCGTGCAAAACGTCTTCCCCGCTTAGGGCAGACTGAAATAGCATGAGAGACATCACCACAGTAGAAACAACCCATTGCGCTTTCGAAACTCATGACGCTGTGCCCCAGACACCACTCTATCACACTGCATGGGTTCAGAAGCTGGTTCACAAGGCAACACCATACCACGCATACTTCTCCGCTCACGCAAACGTCTGTCAATTTGAATCGCTAATGACATAGAATCATTGAGACCAGAGGGGACAGGGAATCCCACCATAACATCCTTTACATTATCTGACAGACCCTTCCGGAAAAGGGCTGCCAAAGCGTCGTCATTCCATTTGGTCAGGACTGTCCACCTACGGAATCTCTGATAGTATAACTCAGCGTCATAAAGCCCCTGATTTAATGCCAACAAGGCTTTTTCAGCTTGATCAGTGACATTAGGCTCATCGTACAAGAACCCCAAAGCCTGAAAAAATGCATCAACATCACTCAAAACAGGATCCCCAGGTGTCAGGGAAAAAGCCCAATCCTGAGGATCGCCGCGCAGGAGAGAGATGATAATTTGAACCTGCTGCGCTGCGTTCCCTGAGGACTTAGATTTTAAGGCAAAAAACAATTTACAATTATTTTTGAAATTCTGAAACTTAGCTCGATCCCCTAAAAACAAATCTGGCATGGGAATCCTAGGTTCCACAACAGGCAACCTAGCAAGATATGCAGCAATACTCTGAACCTCAGTGGCAAGCTGATCCACATGGCCAGACAACTGTGCAAACTCCATTGAGAGAAAAGATCCTCCCAACACCCAGAGATACAGAGGGAAAAAAAAAACAACAAACAGAAAAATATCTCTGACAACTCTGACAACCTTTTTTCTTTCACAATATTTTTTCCCTTCTGTGAGTACCATACAATTTTCAATTTTTGATGCCGGTGATACTGTTATGTTTCGGCAGCTGAGGAGTGCAGGCAAAAAGGCAATACACCAGAGCAGTTGGAATCTATGAGATTGCAGTACCCTGACTAACCACCACAACTAGAGGCAGCCGTGGAGCGTTCCTACGTTGGTCCTAGACGCCTCGTCACAGCCTGAGAAACTAACTACACCTAAAGATAGAAATAGGAAAGCTATCTGCCCGGAGCAGAACCCCAAAGATAACAGAAAGCCCCCAAACATGTAATGGTGGTTAGACAAGATGAAATACAGACACAGAAAGAAAATAGTATGAGCAAACGCTGGGGCCCAAACTAACTAAATAGAAAAGGATAGGAAGGGTACTTACTGCAATCCCAGAAAACCCTGAAAAGCACCAACTCTACTAATTTCAAAAACAACTGAGATCACACGACCTCTTCCACCTAAATTAGTTCTCTGGTGTAACAAAATCAAAAACAGCAGCCACTGAAAAAACTGGAAAAAGCAAAAGTACAAACATCAGTGGCTGAACTAAACTGAGAGGGCAAAAGCCCCCGGAGGGGACCCAGAAGGCCCCACAGAAGTGCAGGACAAAATGCAAAAATATAGCACAAAAAAAAAGAAAATGTCTTATCTGTTAGCAGGAGATGCAGACACGACACAGCAGGCTACAAGGGAAACAGGAATGAAGGATTCAGACCAGAACAATTGATCACCGGCAACCCTGATGGGAAGGTGACTCCCTTATATAAGACCAGTCAGTAACACCTGATTCCCAGTCCTCACAATCTTCACTGGACAGACCAGCACGCCTGTAACCACCAGAGGGAGCCTCTGCTCAGAACTCATCTCAAACCCATTCACAACACACAAATAGTGTGCCCTGTGTTATATACCACAAATAGTGTGCCCTGTGTTATATACCACACAGTGTGCCCTGTGTTATATACCACATGTAGCTGCCCTGTGTTATATACCACACGTAGCGTGCCCTGTGTTATATACCACACGTAGCGTGCCCTGTGTTATATACCACACATAGCGTGCCCTGTGTTATATACCACACATAGCGTGCCCTGTGTTATATACCACAGATAGGTGCCCTGTGTTATATACCACAAATAGTGTGCCCTGTGTTATATACCACAAGTGTGCCCTGTGTTATATACCACTCAGTGTGCCCTGTGTTATATACCACACAGTGTGCCCTGTGTTATATACCACATATAGCGTGCCCTGTGTTATATACCACACGTAGCGTGCCCTGTGTTATATACCACACGTAGCGTGCCGTGTTATACCACACATAGCGTGCCCTGTGTTATATACCACACATAGCGTGCCCTGTTTTATATACCACACATAGCGTGCCCTGTTATATGCCACAAATAGTGTGCCCTGTGTTATATACCACACAGTGTGCCCTGTGTTATATACCACTCACCACACATAGCGTGCCCGTGTTATATACCACACATAGCGTGCCCTGTGTTATATACCACACATAGCATGCCCTATGTTATATACCACACATAGCGTGCTGACCTTGGTGCTGTTATTACCACACATAGCGTGCCCTGTGTTATATACCACACATAGCGTGCCCTGTGTTATATACCACACATAGCGTGCCCTGTGTTATATACCACACATAGCGTGCCCTGTGTTATACCACACATAGCGTGCCCTGTGTTAGACCACACATAGTTTGCCCTGTGTTATATACCACACATAGTGTGCCCTGTGTTATACCACACATAGTGTGCCCTGTGTTATACTTCCACACATAGTGTGCCCTGTGTTATACCACACATGATGTGTGTCACCTGTTGTGTGTTATACCACACATAGCGTGCCCTGTGTTATATACCACACATAGGTGCCCTGTGTTATACCACACATAGGTGCCCTGTGTTATATTACCACACATAGCGTGCCCTGTGTTATATACCACACGATACTGCGTGCCCTGTGTTATATACCACACATAGCGTGTGTTCCACATGGTGCTTTTATACCACACATAGCGTGCCCTGTGTTATATAATACCTACACACATATTGCCGTGTCCCTGTGTGTGTTTATACCACACATAATGCTGTTCCCATGGTGTGTTATATACCACACATAGTGTGCCCTGTGTTATACCACACATAGTGTGCCCTGTGTTATACCACATAGTGTGCCCTGTGTTATACCACATGGTCCTGTGTTATACCACATAGTGTGCCCTGTGTTTCATATCCAACCACACATAGCAGTGCCCTGTGTTATATTTATACCACACATAGCGTGCCCTGTGTTATATACCATACATCACACATAGTGTGCCCTGTGTTATACCACACATAGTGTGCCCTGTGTTATACCAACAATCTATAACTGGTGCCCTGTGTTTATACCACACATAGTGTGCCCTGTGTTATACCACACATAGTGGCTGTGTCCTCTAGTGTGTGTGTTATACCACACATAGTGCCGGTTGCCCTGTGTTATATACCACACATAGCGTGCCCTGTGTTATACCACACATAGCTGCCTGTGTTTACCACATGGTGTTGGTTATATACCACACATTTGATCCCATCACAGAAGAAGAATTCTCCAGATTCCTCTCGTCCGACTACATGCACTACATCTCCTCCAATCTCTCTCTCTCCAGTTGTCACAACTCACCTAGCTACGATCTTTAATCTCTCCCTCTCCTCTGGCATTTTCCCATCCTCCTTCAAACACTCCATTGTTACTCCATTACTAAAGAAACCCGCTCTCGACCCTTTCTGCACAAACAACTACAGAACGGTTTCCAATCTCCCCTTCATCTCTAAACTCTTGGAGCGCCTAGTCTACTCCCGCCTTACCCGTTACCTCTCCACTCACTCCCTCCTAATCCCTTCACAGTCCGGGTCCACCCCTACATTCGACTGAAACTGCACTCAAAGTGACCAATGACCTTCTGACAGTAAAATGTAACGGTGACCACTCTGCTCATTCTTCTCGACCTTTCTGCGGCTTTTGACACTGTTTATCACTGTCTACTACTCTCTAGGCTACAGTCACTAGGTATTAAGGACACTGCCCTCTCTTGGTTCTCTTCCTATCTTTCTGACTGCTCCTTCAGTGTTTTGTTCTCTGGCTTCACGTCATCTCCTCTTCCTCTTGCTGTCGGGTACCTCAGGGCTCAGTCCTTGGCCCCCTTCTTTCTCTCTCTACAGACCATCAACAGATTTGGCTTTCAGTACCATCTTTATGCTGATGACACACAACTATACACGTCATCCCCTGACCTTACCCCCGCTGTACTACAGAATGCCACTGACTGTCTGTTCGCAGTCTCCAACATTATGTCCGCTCTCTATCTGAAACTCAACCTCTCCAAAACTGAACTTCTTCTGCTCCCGCCATCTACTAACCTCCCTAAATCTGACATTTCCCCTCTCCGTGGGTTGCACCATAATAACACCCCGGCCGCAGGCGCGCTGTCTGGGTGTTATGTTTGACACCAATCTCTCCTTCACCTCCCATATACAATCTCTTGCCGCCTACACCTAAAGAACATCTCTAGAATCCGCCCTTTTCTCACCATGGAAACAACAAAAACCCTCACTGTCTCCCTGATCCACTCCCGCCTGGACTACTACAACGCTCTATTACTTGGCCTCCCCATTACTCGACTATCCCTCTCCAGTCCATCCTTAATGCAGCAGCCAGGGTAACCCATCTGGCTAATCGGTACTCGGACGCGTCCACTCTTCGCCAGTCCTTACATTGGCTGCCCATTCATTATAGGATCCAATTCAAAGTACTTGTTCTCACCTACAAAGCTCTCCACACTGCAGCAGCCCCCAACATCTCCTCCCTCATTTCTTTCGGCCTAACCGACTGCTGCGCTATGCAAACGACTTTCGACTAACCTCTGCACTAATCCGTACCTCCCACTCCCGACTCCAAGACTTCTACCGCGCTGCGCCAATCCTCTGGAATGCTCTACCCCAAGTAATTAGGACCATCCACAATTTGCATAGTTTCAGGCGATCCCTCAAAACACATTTGTTCAGAGCTGCCTATCACGTTCACTAATCAAAGTCATTCTAGGTGTAAGTGTGCGTGTGTAGCCCATTCACTATCTCCATCCCTCACTCCTTCAAGATGGCTGGACCATCATTGTAAATACACCATTGTATTTACACACCTGTACTTTGTAACTCCCCCACCTCATTGTAGATTGTAAGCTCTCACAAGCAGGGTCGTCTTATTTTGCTTTAATTATTGTATTGTTAACGTTGTTACTTATGACTTGTGTTTTGAAACTCTTAAAATGTAAAGCGCTGCGGAATATGTTGGCGCTATATAAATAAGGATTATTATTATTATTTATAGCGTGCCCTGTGTTATATACCACACGTAGTGTGCCCTGTGTTATACCACACATAGTGTGCCCTGTTATATACCACACATAGTGTGCCCTGTGTTATATACCACACGTAGTGTGCCCTGTGTTATATACCACACGTAGTGTGCCCTGTGTTATATACCACACGTAGTATGCCCTGTGTTATATACCACACATAGTGTGCCCTGTGTTCTACCACACATAGTGTGCCTTGTGTTATACCACACATAGTGTGCCCTGTGTTATACCACACATAGTGTGCCCTGTGTTATATACCACACATAGTGTGCCCTGTGTTCTACAACACTTAGTGTGCCCTGTGTTCTACCACACATAGTGTGCCCTGTGTTCTACCACACATAGTGTGCCCTGTGTTCTACCACACATAGTGTGCCCTGTGTTCTACCACACATCGTGTGCCCTGTGTTCTACCATACATAGTGTGCCCTGTGTTCTACCACACATAGTGTGCCCTGTGTTCTACAACACATAGTGTGCCCTGTGTTCTACCACACATAGTGTGCCCTGTGTTATATTACCACACATAGTGTGCCCTGTGTTCTACCACACATAGTATGCCCTGTGTTCAACCAGACATAGTGTGCCCTGTGTTCTACCACACACAGTGTGCCCTGTGTTACCACACACAGTGTGCCCTGTGTTCTATCCTACAACATAGTGTGCCCTGTGTTCTACCACACATAGTGTGCCCTGTGTTCTACCACACATAGTGTGCCCTGTGTTATACCACACATAGTGTGCCTTGTGTTCTACCACACATAGTGTGCCCTGTGTTATACCACACATAGTGTGCCCTGTGTTATTATTATTATTATTTATTTCTATAGCACTATTGATTCCATTGTGCTGTACATGACAAGGGGTTACATGCAAATTACAGGTATCACCTACGGTAAACAAACTAACAATGACAGACTGATACAGAGGGGAGGACCCTGCCCTTTCGGGCTTACATTCTACAGGATGGTGGGGAAGGAGACAGCAGGTTGGTGGGTCGCAGCAGTTCCGGTGTTTGTTGAGGCGATATCTCCGGTAGTGGTGAGGAGGTAGCAGGGTCATTGCAGGCTGTAAGCTTTCCTGAAGAGGTGGGTTTTCAGGTTCCATCTGAAGGATCCGAATGTGGTTGATAGTCTGACATGTTTGTGGCAAAGAATTCCAGAGGATGGGGGATATTCGGGAGAAGTCTTGGAGGCGGTTGGGTGAGGAGCGAATAAGTGTGGAGGAGAGAAGGAGGTCTTGGGAGGATCGGAGATTACGTGAGGGAAGTTATCGGAAGATTAGTTCAGAGATATATGGAGGAGACAGGTTATAGATGGCCTTGTAGGTCAGTATTAGTAATTTGAACTGGATACGCTGAGGGAATGGGAGCCAGTGAAGAGATTTGCAGAGGGGAGAAGCGAAGGAGTAGCGAGGAGAGATGAGTTAGTCGGGCAGCAGAGTTAAGGATGGACTGGAGAGGTGCGAGGGTGTTAGCAGGGAGGCCAGAGAAAAGGGTGTTGCAGTAGTCGAGGCGGAAGATGATGAGGGCGTGCACAATCATTTTAGTAGATTGAGGGTTGAGGAAAGGACAGATTCTTGAATATTTTTGAGCTGAAGGCGACAGGAGGTAGAAAGAGCTTGGATGTGCGGTTTGAAGGACAGGGCAGAGTCAAGGGCTACTCCGAGGCAGCGGACTTCTGGTTTGGGGGAAAGCGTGATGTCGTTATTTGTGATAGATAGGTCAGGTAAGGAAGATCTGTGGGATGGGGGAAAGATGATGAGTTCAGATTTGTCCACATTGAGTTTGAGGAAGCGGGAGGAGAAGAAGGAGGATATGGCTGATAGACACTCAGGGATTCTGGACAGCAGAGAGGTGACGTCTGGGCCAGAGAGGTAGATCTGAGTGTCTTCAGCATAAAGGTGGTACTGGAATCCGTGGGACTTTGAGTTGCCCCAGGCCAAGAGTATAGATTGAGAAGAGTAGGGGTCCTAGAACAGAGCCTTGGGGGACTCCAACAGAGAGAGGGTGGGACGAGGAGGTAGTGTGGGAGTGGGAGACGCTGAATGTGCGGTTGGCAAGGTATGAGGAGATCCAGGATAGGGCGAGGTCCTTGACACCAAAGGAGGAGAGAATCTGTAGTTGAAGGCAGTGGTCAACTGTGTCAAAAGCAGAGGACAGTTCAAGAAGCAGGATATAGAGTGTTGTCTGTTCGCTTTGGCTGTAAGTAGGTCATTATAATATGCAAATTGCCTCTTCAAACAAAGAGGACTTGTACTCTATAGCGCCACCTATTGGAAGTAGCGATCCTACAAGTCACAATCAACCCTTTAACGAGTCTTGTAATATGACTTAGGATAAAAGCCAAATCAGAATCTCCATTTGCAGACACGGTGTTTCGGACTGTTGGTCCTCGTCAGTGCAAAGTAGGAGAGATCTGATTTGGCTAGATGAGAGGCTCTGGACTGGGGTCTGGGTGGTAAGGTTTCTCCTTGTGGAGAGTGACATACCAGCTCTGGCGTGTCGAGGTAAGGAGGCTTATTCGCCGTGCAAATGCTCCTCTGGGAAATTTTAATATGCAAATTGCCTCTTCAAACAAAGAGGACTTGTACTCTATAGCGCCACCTATTGGAAGTAGCGATCCTACAAGTCACAATCAACCCTTTAACGAGTCTTGTAATATGACTTAGGATAAAAGCCAAATCAGTAGGTCA
Organism: Oophaga sylvatica; assembly: GCA_033576555.1. NCBI lineage: Eukaryota > Metazoa > Chordata > Amphibia > Anura > Dendrobatidae > Oophaga > Oophaga sylvatica. The sequence goes on from JARQOD010004715.1 coordinate 12,385, forward strand.
TTAGTAATTTTGGTCAGGGCTGTCTCAGTGGAGTGATGGGGGCGGAAACTAGATTGTAGAGTGTCAAAGAGCAAGTTAGAAGAGAGGTGGTAGGAAAGCTCAGCGTGGATGCGCAGCTCCAGGAGTTTGGAAGCGAATGGGAGCAGCGATATTGGGCGATAGCTGGACATAGCGGTTGGGTCGAGGGTTGGCTTTTTAAGGATAGGCGTGATTGTGGCAAGCTTGAAAGCAGAAGGGAAGGTACCGGAAGTTAGTGATAGGTTAAAGAGGTGGGTTAGGGATGGGATAATAGTGTTGGTGAGGTTGGGAAGGAGGTGGGTTGGGATGGGGTCAAGTGCACAGGTTGTGAGCTGCGATTTGGAGAGGAGACAATTAAATTCCCCTTCGGTTATGTTGGAGAGGGAGGTTATGGGGTTAGGGCATTGGTCTGGTATAGAAAGGGAGATATAGAAATATGCTAATTAGGCACTTCCAAATCAATAATAAATCCAAAAAAGCAAGGAAGCATAATATGCCATAAAATGTTAATTTTTATTGTAGACAAAAATATCAGCAAAAATGCATAAAGATTAAAAAGTAGGGACAATAATACAAATATTGTATTATTGTCCCTACTTTTTAATCTTTATGCATTTTTGCTGATATGTTATTTTTGGTCTACAATATAAAATTTTTACACTTATTTTATGGCTATATTTTTGTTCTTTCCTTTTTGCTTTTTCTTGCTTTTGGATTTGGTATAGAAAGGGGTTGTGGTTGTTGAACAATGAAGACTTGCCTTGTTTGGTCGATCTTATTTTTGAAGTGTGTATATACCATGAAGTGTGTTATGCCACACATAGACATAGTGTGCCCTGTGTTCTACCACACATAGTGTGCCCTGTGTTCTACCACACATAGTGTGCCCTGTGTTCTACCACACATAGTGTGCCCTGTGTTCTACCACACATAGTGTGCCCTGTGTTATATACCACACATAGTGTGCCCTGTGTTCTACCACACATAGTGTGCCCTGTGTTATATACCACACATAGTGTGCCCTGTGTTATATACCACACATAGTGTGCCCTGTGTTTATACCACACATAGTGTGCCCTGTTATACCACGCATAGTATGCCCTGTGTTATACCACGCATAGTTTGCCCAGTGTTATACCACATATAGTATGCCCTGTGTTATACCATACATAGTATGCCATGTGTTATACCACACATAGTGTGCCCTGTGTTTATATACCACACATAGTGTGCCCTGTGTTATGTACCACACATAGTATGCCCTCTATTATATACCACAGTGTACCCTGTGTTATATACCACACATAGTGTGCCTTGTGTTATATACCACACGTAGTGTGCCCTGTTATACCACGCATAGTATGTCCTGTGTTATACCACACATAGTTTGCCCAGTGTTATACCACCATAGTGTGCCCTGTGTTATACCACACATAGTGTGCCCTGTGTTATATACCACACGTAGTGTGCCCTGTTATACCACACATAGTATGCCCTGTGTTATACCACACATAGTTTGCCCTGTGTTATACCACACAGTGTGCCCTGTGTTATATACCACACATAGTGTGCCCTGTGTTTATACCACACTAGTGTGCCCTGTGTTATACCACACATGTATGCCCTTGTTATATACCACACAGTGTGCCCTGTGTTATATACCACACATAGTATGCCCTCTGTTATATACCACACAGTGTGCCCTGTGTTATATACCACACATAGTGTGCCCTGTGTTATATACCACACATAGTATGCCCTCTGTTATATACCACACAGTGTGCCTTGTGTTATATACCACACGTAGTGTGCCCTGTTATACCACGCATAGTATGTCCTGTGTTATACCACACATAGTTTGCCCAGTGTTATACCACGCATAGTGTGCCCTGTGTTATACCACACATAGTATGCCCTGTGTTATATACCACACATAGTGTGCCCTGTGTTATACCACACATAGTATGCCCTGTGTTATATACCACACATAGTTTGCCCTGTGTTATACCACACATAGTATGCCCTGTGTTATACCACACATATGTGTGCCCTGTGTTATATACCACACGTAGTGTGCCCTGTGTTATATACCACACATAGTATGCCCTCTGTTATATACCACACAGTGTGCCCTGTGTTATATACCACACATAGTGTGCCTTGTGTTATATACCACACGTAGTGTGCCCTGTTATACCACGCATAGTATGCCCTGTGTTATACCACACATAGTTTGCCCTGTGTTATAAGCACACATAGTGTGCCCTGTGTTATACCACACATAGTGTGCCCTGTGTTATATACCACACATAGTGTGCCCTGTGTTATATACCACACATAGTGTGCCCTGTGTTATATACCACACATAGTGTGCCCTGTGTTATATACCACACTAGTGTGCCCTGTGTTATATACCACACATAATGTGCCCTGTGTTATATACCACACATAATGTGCCCTGTGTTATATACTAGTGATGGGTAGTTCGTGAGTGAGTAGTTCAAAATGAACTAATCTTCAGAGTGAACTAGTTCATCTAGTTCACCAGCCTGACAGAGATTAGTTCATTATGAACTAAACAGCCAGTGGGAGGAGACAGAGAGTGATCCAGGCTCATACAGCTCCAGGAAGCTCCTGCTCTGTCTCACACTGGCTCTTTATAGCCCTGATGCTGGAAAAGAAGGTAGTAAAACACTATACCACACATCAAATACAAATATAATAGTAATAATAATTTTATTAATAAAAACTGAAATTGCACAGTAGACAGACGCAGCTCATATGTGTGTATTAGGGTGAGTTTCCACGGTCAGGAAACGCTGCGTGTTTGGCGCTGTGCGCTGGCGCAGCGCCAAACACGCAGCGTCCAGATGTTACAGCATAGTGGAGGGGATTTCAAGAAATCCCGTCTCCACTATGCGTAACAATACGCAGGTGGCAGACCTGCGTAAACGGACATGCGGCGCGTCTTTTTAGACCGCAGCATGTCCTCGCGTATTGCGGCGACGGTGCGTCGCCGCAACAGAATTTAACACAGGGCTATGTAGCCCTGCGTTCTTTCCGGAGGTGTTCCGGAGGTGTCCTGAACACCTCCGGAAAGATCGCGCGTCATAAAGGGGGCGGGGCTTAGACGGAGCGGAATTTCCGCTCCGTCCAAAGCGCTGTGGTTCCGGACCGTGGAACCACAGCCTGAGAGTGTTTCTGTGTGTGGCTCATGCCCCTCACCTGTGTTTGTGATAAGATCAGCCTCCTGTTGAGGATCAGCCTCCTGTAGCCTAGAAGATCAGTCTTGCTAAAATCTTTACCACTGACCCCTGTTCTGTTCTTAACCCCTTAACGACCGCCGATACGCCTTTTAACGGCGGTCATTAAGGGTACTTAAACCACAGCGCCGTTAATTAACGGCGCTGTGGAAAAAGTGAATAGCGCCCCCCAGAGGCGCATTTTCTCCGGGGTCTCGGCTACCGGGGGTAGCCAAGACCCCAGAGAACATGAATCGGGTCGGTTTTTACCGACACCGATGTTGCGATCGCCGTTATTGACCCTATAACGGCGACCGCAACAAAAAAAAAAAAAAGTTGTGTCATTTAATTTCTTTGTCCCCTGATGTCATCGGACATCAGAGGACAGAGAAAAAGGGTCCCCGGGACCCCCATGTGGCCCCCGATGTCCTGTATGTGGCCCCAGGGCCCTCCGGTGTCCCCCGGGGCCGGCGCGATGAAGAAAATGGCGGGCGCATGCTCAGTGCGCCCGCCGCTATGTGCCGCTGTGTCCTGGGGGGATGGGCAAATATTCTCTGGGGTCTCGGCTACCGGGGGTAGCCGAGACCCCAGAGAACATGATCCGGGTCGGTATTCACCGATCCCGGTGTTGCGATCGCATCTATGCAAGCATAGATGCGATCGCAAAAAAAAAAAAAAAAAAAAAATGTTTTCTCTCCCCTCTGATGTAATCGCACATCAGAGGGGAGAAAATGAGGGTCCCCCGGTCCCCCGATCGCCCCCCCGTATACTTACCGGTGTCCTCCGTCCTCCCGCAGGCCCCAGGATCCCGGCGTCTTCTTCCTGCAAAAAAATAATGGCGGGCGCATGCGCAGTGCGCCCGCCGATCTCTTGGCGGCAGATTCAAAAATGATTTCATTCATTCTCCAGAAAGTGCATTTTGATCACTGTGATAAACTATCACAGTGATCAAAATAAAAAAAACAGTACATAACCCCCCCATTTATCACCCCTTAGTTAGGGACATATAATAAAAAATAGAAATTATATTTATTTTCATTTTTCTGTTAGGGTAAGGGTTATAATTAGGGTTAGGGTTATAATTAGGGTTAGGGTTATAATTAGGGTTAGGGTTAGCATTAGGGTTAGGGTTGTAGTTATAATTAGCGTTAGGGTTAAGCTGGGTTCATACTGCGTTATGGCAGTCCGTTAGACGGACTGCGTTACACCGCGGTATAACGCGGTGTAACGCAGTCCGTTAACGCTGCCATTCACCCCCATTTGAGGGCGCATCGCGACGCATGCCGTAAAGCGGGATGCGTTTGCGACGTGCCATCATTCAGTGACGGAGCCTCGGACGCGGGCTGCAGCGTCTGGGCTCCGTCACCGCTAGCGCAGATGAATCATCTGCTGATTCCTCTGCGCTAGCGGGTATAGCATAACGCGATCGTGTAATGCTATACCGTTACCAGCCCGTCAACGCTATGTGTTGAACGGGCTGGTAAAACGCAAAATGAACCTAGCCTTAGGGTTAGGGTTATAATTAGGGTTATAATTAGGGTTAAGGTTACAATTAGGGTTAGGGTTAAAATTAGGGTTAGGGTTACAATTAAGGTTAGGGTTGGAATTAGGGTTGGGATTTAGGTTAGGATTAGGGTTGGGATTAGGGTTAGGGGTGTGTTGGGGTTAGGGTTGGAGCTAGAATTGAGGGATTTCCACTATTTAGGCACATCAGGGGGTCTCCAAACACGACGTGGCGTTCAAAAAGTCAAATGGCGCTCCCTCCCTTCCGAGCCCTGCCGTGCGCCCAAACAGTGGTTTACCCCAACATATGGGGTATCAGCGTACTCAGGACAAATTGCACACCAATTTTGGGGTTCTAATTTCTCCTGTTACCCTTGGGAAAATAAAAATAGCTGGCTAAAAAAATCATTTTTGAGAAAAAAAAATGATTTTTTATTTTCACAGCTCTGCGTTTATAAATTTCTGTGAAACACTTGGGGGTTCAAAGTGCTCACCACACATCTAGATAAGTTCCTTAAGGGGTCTAGTTTCCAAAATGGGGTCACTTGTGGGGGTTTCCACTGTTTAGACACATCAGGGGGTCTCCAAACACGACGTGGCTTTCAAAAAGTCAAATGTCGCTCCCTCCCTTCCGAGCCCTGCCGTGCGCCCAAACAGTGGTTTACCCCAACATATGGGGTATCAGCATACTCAGGACAAATTGCACACCAATTTTGGGGTTCTCATTTCTCCTGTTACCCTTGGGAAAATAAAAAATAGCTGGCTAAAAAAAACATTTTTGAGAAAAAAAATGATTTTTCATTTTCACGCTCTGCGTTTATAAATTTCTGTGAAACACTTGGGGGTTCAAAGTGCTCACCACACATCTAGATAAGTTCCTTAAGGTGTCTAGTTTCCAAAATGGGGTCACTTGTGGGGGGTTTCCACTGTTTAGACACATCAGGGGGTCTCCAAACACGACGTGGCTTTCAAAAAGTCAAATGTCGCTCCCTCCCTTCCGAGCCCTGCCGTGCGCCCAAACAGTGGTTTACCCCAACATATGGGGTATCAGCGTACTCAGGACAAATTGCACACCAATTTTGGGATTCTAATTTCTCCTGTTACCCTTGGGAAAATAAAAAATAGCTGGCTAAAAAAAAACATTTTTGAGAAAAAAAATGATTTTTCATTTTCACGGCTCTGCGTTTATAAATTTCTGTGAAGCACTTGGGGGTTCAAAGTGCTCACCACACATCTAGATAAGCTCCTTGGGGGGTCTAGTTTCCAAAATGGTGTCACTTGCAGGGGGTTTCTACTGTTTAGGTACATCAAGGGCTCTGCAAACACAACATGACGCCCGCAGAACATTCCATCAAAGTCTGCATTACAAAATGGCGCTCCTTCCCTTCCAAGCACTCCCATGCGCCCAAACAGTGGTTTCACCCCACATATGGGGTATCAGCGTACTCAGGAAAAATTGCACAACAACTTTTTGGGTCCAATTTCTCCTGTTACCCTTGGGAAAATAAAAAAAATAGCGGGCTAAAGAATCATTTTTGAGGAAAAAAATATTTTTTATTTTCACGGCTCTATGTTTATTAATTTCTGTGAAGCACTTGGGGGTTCAAAGTGCTCACCACACATCTAGATAAGTTCCTTAAGGGGTCTAGTTTCCAAAATGGTGTGATTTGTGGGGGTTTCGACTGTTTAGGCGTATCAGGGGCTCTCCAAACGCGACATGGCGTCCAATTTCAATTCCAGCCAATTTTGGTTTGAAACAGTCAAACGGCGCTCCTTCACTTCCAAGCCCTGCCGTGCGCCCAAACAGTGGTTTACCCCCACATATGGGGTATCGGCATGCTCAGGACAAATTGCACAAAAACTTTTGGGGTCTTGTTACCCTTGGGAAAATAAAAATTGAGGTAAACAGATCGTTTTTGTGGAAAAAATATGATTTTTTATTTTCACGGTTCTATGTTATAAACTTCTGTGAAGCACTTGGAGGTTCAAAGTGCTCACCACACATCTAGATAAGTTCCTTAGGGGGTCTAATTTCCAAAATGGGGTCACTTGTGGGGGGTTTCCACTGTTTAGACACATCAGGACCTCTACAAACACGACATGACGTCCAGACAATTCTGCGCTGAAAAAGTAAAACGGCGCTCCTTCCCTTCCAAGCTCTGCCTTGCACCCCAACAGTGGTTTACCCCCACATATGGGGTATCAGAATGCTCAGGACAAATTGCACAAAAACTTTTGGGGTCTTGTTACCCTTGGGAAAATAAAAATTGGGGTGAAAAGATTGTTTTTGTGGAAAAAATATGATTTTTTATTTTCACTGTTCTATGTTATAAACTTCTGTGAAGCACTTGGAGGTTCAAAGTGCTCACCACACATCTAGATAAGTTCCTTAGGGGGTCTAGTTTCCAAAATGGGGTCACTTGTGATGGGTTTCCACTGTTTAGACACATCAGGGCCTCTACAAACGCGACATGGCGTCCAGCCAATTCTGCGTTGAAAAAGTCAAATGTCGCTCCTTCCCTTGCAACCTCTGCCGTGCGCCCAAAAAGTGGTTTACCCCCACATATGGGGTATCGGCTTAATCAGGAGAAATTGCACAACAAATTTTGTGGTTCATTTTTTCTTTTAACAGTTGTGAAAATAAAAAAAATAGGTTCCGAATTAAAGTTTTTGCAAAAAAAGTTAAATGTTAATTTTTTCCTTCCACATTGCTTCAGTTCCTGTGAAGCACGTAAAGGGTTAATAAACTTCTTGCATGTGGTTTTGAGCACCTTGAGGGGTGCAGTTTTTAGAATGGTGTCACTTTTGGCTATTTTCTATCATATAGACCCCTCAAAGTGACTTCAAATGTGAGGTGGTCCCTAAAATAAAAATGGTGTTGTAAAAATGAGAAATCGCTGGTCAACTTTTAACCCTTATAACTTCGTAACAAAAAAAAATTTTGGTCCCAAAATTGTGCTGATGTAAAGTAGACATGTGGGAAATGTTATTTATTAAGAAATTTGTGTGACATATCTCTCTGATTTAAGGGCATAAAAATTTAAAGTTTGAAAATTGTTAAATTTTCAAAATTTTCGCCATATTTCCGTTTTTTTCATAAATAAACACAAGTCATATCAAAGAAATTTTACCACTAACGTGAAGTACAATATGTCACGAAAAAAACAATCTCAGAATCAGCGGGATTCGTTAAAGCGTTCCAGAGTTATAACCTCATAAAGTGACAGTGGTCAGAATTGTAAAAATTGGCCCGGTCATTAAGCTGCAAAATGGCTCTGTCACTAAGGGGTTAAAATGGTGGATGCTGAACTGCTTCTCAGCCCCCTCATACACAATCATTGTGAGTCAGTTCTCTACACTACCACAAGGGGCACTGCTGGGCTCAGTGAGATGCATCAGATTGAACTAGGCTGTTCTGATTCATTTTCAATAGAACATTTAGTTCATCTAGTTCACCATCCTGACAGAGATTAGTTCATTGTGAACTAAACAGCCAGTGGGAGGAGACAGAGAGTGATCCAGGCTCATACAGCTCCAGGAAGCTCCTGCTCTGTCTCACACTGGCTCTTTACAGCGCCTGATGCTGGAAAAGAAGGTAGTAAAACACTATACCACACATCAAATATAAATATAATAGTAATAATAATATTATTAATAAAAACTGAAGTTGCACAGTAGACAGACGCAGCTCATATGTGTGTATGAGAGGGTTTCTGTGTGTGGTGCATGCCCCTCACCTGTCTTTGTGATAAGATCAGCCTCATGTAGCCTAGCTGATCAGTCTTGCTAAAATCTTTACCACTGACCCCTGTTCTGTTCTTAAAATGGTGGATGCTGAACTGCTTCTCAGCTCCCTCATACACAATCATGAGTCAGTACTCTACACTACCACAGGGGGCACTGCTGGGCTCAGTGAGGTGCATCAGATTGAACTAGGCTGTCCTGAGCCATTCTCAATAGAACATTTAGTTCAGCAGTTCATCTAGTTCACCATCCTGAGATTAGTTCATTGTGAACTAAACAGCCAGTGGGAGGAGACAGATAGTCATCCTCATACAGCTCCAGGAAGCTCCTGCTCTGTCTCACACTTGCTCTTTAGGCTAAGTGCACACGTTCAGGATTATTTGCGTTTTTTTCACGCTTTTTCGCGGGAAAAAAACGCGTAAAAAACGCATGAATTAAGCATCCTATCATTTAGAATGAATTCCGCAATTTCTGTGCACATGGTGCGTTTTTTTTCCGCGAAAAAAACGCATCGCGGAAAATCTAGCAACATGTTCATTAATTTTGCGGAATTCTAGCGTTTTTCCCGCTATATTATTGACCTAGAAAGTTCAGGGAAAAATCGCGTCAAATCCGCGCAAAAAACGCACCAAAAACGCGCAAAAAAAACGCGCTGCGAAAAAAGTCCGGTTTTCCTCAGGAATATTCTGCAAACATTCCTGAACGTGTGCACTTAACCTTATAGCTCCTGATGCTGGAAAAGAAGGTAGTAAAACACTATACCACACATCAAATACAAATAATAGTAATAATAATATTATTAATAAAAACTGAAATTGCACACACAGTAGACAGACACAGCTCATATGTGTGTATGAGAGAGTGTTTCTGTGTGTGGTTCATGCCTCTAGCCTAGAAGATCAGTCTTGCTAAAATCTGTTCTGTTCTTAAAATGGTGGATGCTGATTTGCTTCTCAGCTCCCTCATACACAATCATTATGTGGCACTGCTGGGCTCAGTCAGAGGCATCAGATTGAACTAGGCTGTCCTGAGTCATTCTCAATTGCACATTTAGTTCAGCAGTTCATCTAGTTCATCTAGTTCACAGGTCACATGATGCATTTCCTATCAGCTCCTCACAGGACGGGGGAGAAAAACTGAACTAAATGAACTAATCTTTTGAACTGATCTTTTCAGTGAACTAGTTCATGGTGAACTAATCACCAAAGTGAACTAGATTTCCCATCACTATTATATACCACACATAGTATGCCCTGTGTTATATACCACACAGTGTGCCCTGTGTTCTACCACACTAGTGTGCCTTGTGTTATAACCACACATAGTGTCCCTTGTTATATCCACACATAGTGTGCCTGTGTTATATACACAATAGTGTGCCCTGTGTTATATACCACACATAGTGTGCCCTGTGTTATTCCAACATAGTGTGCCCTGTGTTATATACCACACATAGTGTGCCCTGTGTTATATACCACACATAGTGTGCCTGTGTTATATACCACACATAGTGTGCCCTGTGTTATTTTACCACACATAGTGTGCCCTGTGTTCTTACCACATAGGTGCCTGGTTATACCACACATTGCACAGTGTTCATACTTGTTATTATCCCACATAGTGTGCCACTAGTGTTACTACCACACATAGTATTGCCTGTGTTTTACCACTATAGTGTGCCCTGTGTTCTAACCACATAGTGTGCCTGTGTTTACCACACTAGTGTGCCCTGTGTTACCACACATAGTGTGCCCTGTGTTATATACCACACATAGTGTGCCCTGTGTTCTACCACACATAGTGTGCCCTGTGTTATACCACACATAGTGTGCCCTGTGTTATATACCACACATAGTGTGCCCTGTGTTATATACCACACATAGTGTGCCCTGTGTTATATACCACACATAGTGTGCCCTGTGTTATATACCACACATAGTGTGCCCTGTGTTCTACCACACATAGTGTGCCTTGTGTTATACCACACATAGTGTGCCCTGTGTTATATACCACACATAGTGTGCCCTGTGTTCTACCACACATAGTATGCCCTGTGTTCTACCACTCATAGTGTGCCCTGTGTTCTACATACATAGTGTGCCCTGTGTTCTACCACACACAGTGTGCCCTGTGTTACCACACACAGTGTGCCCTGTGTTCTACCACACATAGTGTGCCCTGTGTTCTACCACACATAGTGTGCCCTGTGTTCTACCACACATAGTGTGCCCTGTGTTCTACCACACATAGTGTGCCCTGTGTTTACCACACATAGTGTGCCCTGTGTTTATACCACACATAGTGTGCCCTGTGTTATACACACATAGTGTGCCCTGTGTTTATACCACACATAGTGTGCCCTGTGTTTATACACATATAGTATGCCCTGTGTTATATACCTCACAGTGTGCCCTTTGTTCTACCACACATAGTTTGCCTTGTGTCATACCACACATAGTGTGCCCTGTGTTATACCACACATAATGTGCCCTGTGTTATATACCACACAGTTGCTTCTACCAACATAGTTGCCTGTGTTCTACCACACATAGTGTGCCCTGTGTTTACCACACATAGTGTGCCCTGTGTTCTACCACACATAGTGTGCCCTGTGTTCTACCACACATAGTGTGCCCTGTGTTCTACCACACATAGTGTGCCCTGTGTTCTACCACACATAGTGTGCCCTGTGTTCTACCACACATAGTGTGCCCTGTGTTCTACCACACATAGTGTGCCCTGTGTTCTACCACACATAGTGTGCCCTGTGTTCTACCACACATAGTGTGCCCTGTGTTCTACCACACATAGTGTGCCCTGTGTTCTACCACACATAGTGTGCCCTGTGTTCTACAACACATAGTGTGCCCTGTTTTACAATATGTGCCTGTGTTTACCACACATAGTGTGCCCTGTGTTTATACGACATATAGTATGCCCTGTGTTATATACCTCACAGTGTGCCTTGTGTTATACCACACATAGTGTGCCCTGTGTTATACCACACATAATGTGCCCTGTGTTATACCACACATAGTGTGCCTTTTCTACCACACATAGTATGCCCTGTGTTATACCACACATAGTGTGCCCTGTGTTTACCACACATAGTGTGCCCTGTGTTCTACCACACATAGTGTGCCCTGTGTTCTACCACACATAGTGTGCCCTGTGTTCTACCACACATAGTGTGCCCTGTGTTATACCACACATAGTGTGCCCTGTGTTATATACCACACATAGTGTGCCCTGTGTTCTACCACACACAGTATGCCCTGTGTTCAACCAGACATAGTGTGCCCTGTGTTCTACCACACATAGTGTGCTCTGTGTTCTACCACACATAGTGTGCCTTGTGTTCTACCACACATAGAGTGCCCTGTGTTAAACCACACATAGTGTACCCTGTGTTATTATTATTATTATTTATTTCTATAGCACCATTGATTCCATGGTGCTGTACATGACAAGGGGTTACATGCAAATTACAGTTATTACTTACAGTAAACAAACTAACAATGACAGACTGATACAGAGGGGAAAAGAATCTGCCTTTTCGGGCTTACATTCTACAGGATGGTGGGGAAGGAGACAGCAGGTTGGTGGGTCGCAGCAGTTCCGGTATGATTGAGGCGATATCTCCGGTAGGTGCGGAGGTAGCAGGGTCATTGCAGGCTTTAAGCTTTCCTGAAGAGGTGGGTTTTCAGGTTCCGTCTGAAGGATCCGAATGTGGTTGATAATCGGACGTGTTGGGGCAAAGAATTCCAGAGGATGGGGGATATTCGGGAGAAGTCTTGGAGGCAGTTGGGTGAGGAGCGAATAAGTGTGGAGGAGAGAAGGAGGTCTTGGGAGGATCGGAGATTATGTGAGGGAAGATATCGGGAGATTAGTTCAGAGATATATGGAGGAGACAGTTTATAGATGGCCTTGTAGGTCAGTATTAGTAATTTGAACTGGATACGCTGAGGGAATGGGAGCCAGTGAAGAGATTTGCAGAGGGGAGAAGTGAAGGAGTAGCGAGGAGAGATGAATTAGTCGGGCAGCAGAGTTAAGGATGGACTGGAGAGGTGCGAGGGTGTTAGCAGGGAGGCAAGAGAAAAGGGTGTTGCAGTAGTCGAGGCGGGAGATGATGAGGGCATGCACAATCATTTTAGTAGATTGAGGGTTGAGGAAAGGACGGATTCTTGAAATATTTTTGAGCTGAAGGCGACAGGAGGTAGAAAGAGCTTGGATGTGCGGTTTGAAGGACAGGGCAGAGTCAAGGGCTACTCCGAGGCAGCGGACTTCTGGTTTGGGGGAAAGCGTGATGTCGTTATTTGTGATAGATAGGTCAGGTAAGAAAGATCTGTGGGATGGGGGAAAGATGATGAGTTCAGATTTGTCCACATTGAGTTTGAGGAAGCGGGAGGAGAAGAAGGAGGATATGGCTGATAGACACTCAGGGATTCTAGACAGCAGAGAGGTGACGTCTGGGCCAGAGAGGTAGATCTGAGTGTCATCAGCATAAAGATGGTACTGGAATCCGTGGGACTTTGAGTTCCCCCAGGCCAAGTGTATAGATTGAGAAGAGTAGGGGTCCTAGAACAGAGCCTTGAGGGACTCCAACAGAGAGAGGGTGGGACGAGGAGGTAGTGTGGGAGATGCTGAATGTGCAGTTGGAAAGGTATGAGGAGATCCAGGATAGGGCGAGGTCCTTGACACCAAAGGAGGAGAGAATCTGTAGTTGAAGGCAGTGGTCAAACTGTGTCAAAAGCAGAGGACAGTTCAAGAAGCAGGAGCATAGAGTATTGTCCGTTCGCTTTGGCTGTAAGTAGGTCATTAGTAATTTTGGTCAGGGTTGTCTCAGTGGAGTGATGGGGGCGGAAACCAGATTGTAGAGTGTCAAAGAGCAAGTTAGAAGAGAGGTGGTAGGAAAGCTCAGCGTTGGACGTGCAGCTCCAGGAGTTTGGAAGCGAATGGGAGCATCGATATTGGGCGATAGCTGGACATAGCGGTTGGGTCGAGGGTTGGCTTTTTAAGGATAGGCGTGATTGTGGCAAGCTTGAAAGCAGAAGGGAAGGTACCGGAAGTTAGTGATAGGTTGAAGAGGTGGTTTAGGGATGGGATAATAGTGTTGGTGAGGTTGGGGAGGAGGTGGGTTGGGATGGGGTCAAGTGCACAGGTTGTGAGGTGCGATTTGGAGAGGAGACAATTAAATTCCCCTTCGGTTATGTTGGAGAGGGAGGTTATGGGGTTAGGGCATTGGTCTGGTATACAAAGGGTTGTGGTTGTTAAACAATGAAGACTTGCCTTGTTTGGTCGATCTTATTTTTGAAGTGTGTATATACCATGAAGTGTGTTATACCACACTTACTGTGCCCTGTGTTCTACCACACATAGTGTGCCCTATGTTCTACCACACATAGTGTGCCCTGTGTTCTACCACACATAGTGTGCCCTGTGTTCTACCACATAGTGTGCCCTGTGTTATATACCACACGTAGTGTGCCCTGTTATACCACGCATAGTATGCCCTGTGTTATACCACGCATAGTTTGCCCAGTGTTATACCACACATAGCGTGCCCTGTGTTATACCACACATAGCGTGCCCTGTGTTATATACCACACATAGCGTGCCCTGTGTTATACCACACATAGCGTGCCCTGTGTTATATACCACACATAGTGTGCCCTGTTGTACAACACATAGTATGTTCTGAGTTATACCACCCATAGCGTGCCTTGTGTTATATGCCACACATAGCGTGCCCTGTGTTATATTCCACACATAGCGTGCCCTGTGCTCTACCACACATAGTGTGCCCTTTGTTATACCACACACAGTGTGCCCTGTGTTATATATCACACATAGTGTGCCCTGTGTTCTACCACACATAGTGTGCCCTGTGTTCTACCACACATAGTGTGCCCTGTGTTCTACCACACATAGGGTGCCCTGTGTTCTACCACACATAGTGTGCCCTGTGTTCTACCACACACAGTGTGCCCTGTGTTCTGCCACACATAGTGTGCCCTATGTTCTACCACACATAGTGTGCCTTGTGTTCTACCACACATAGTGTGCCCTCGTTATATACCACACATAGTGTGCCCTCTGTTATATACCACCCATAGCGTGCCCTGTGTTATACCACACATAGCGTGCCCTATGTTATATACCACACATAGCGTGCCCTGTGTTATATACCACACATAGTGTGCACTGTGTTCTACTGCACATAGTGTGCCCTGTGTTCTACCACACATAGTGTGCCCTGTGTTCTACCACATGTAGTGTGCCCTGTGTTATACCACACATAGTGTTCACTGTTATGAATGTGCTAGAGATGGTTTCTTGGCAGAGGCACCCTCTGGTGGTTGCAGACAGTACTGAGCCTTTTGGTGAGGAATGGCAATCTGGGTTCACTGACTGGTCTGATATAAGGGAGGTTCCCTCCCATGATGGTTGCCGGTATCAATTGTTGTCTCAATTGTGGTTCCTGGTTCATTTGGAAGTTTACTGAGTCTTGCCTGCATCTTCTGCTATCAGATAAGATATTTTCTCCTTTTATTTTTGTGCTTGCTTTTTGCATTGTTCCCTGCACTGCTTGTGCTCCTCTCAGTTTATCTAAAGCCACTGTTATGTTAGGTAGCTGAGGAGGACAGGAACAACAGCCGGGCAGCCAAACACCTGAGATGTTGGTAACTAATGGATTGCAGATTCCTAAACTAACCACACAACTAGAGGTAGCCGTGGAGCGTTCCTACGTTGATCCTAGACGCCTCGTCACAGCCTGAGAGATAACTACACCTAAAGGCAGAAAGATGAAAGCTATCTGCCCCGGAGCAGATCCCCAAAGAAAATAGGAAGCCCCCAAACATGTAATGGTGGTTAGACAAGAAGAAAGCACGAACACAGACAGAAAATAGAATGAGCAAACGCTGGGGCCACAAGATGACAAAATAGGATAGGACAGGAGAGATTACTTTCTGCAACCCAGAAAACCCTACAAAAATCCAACAATTCTGATTACAAAAATAGTGAGATCACACGATCTCGCCACCCACTAAATCAGATCTCAGTGTGAACAAAACCAAGCCGCAGCCACTGAAAAAACAGGAAAAAGAAAATGAACAAATAACAGTGGCTTCAGATAAACTGAGAGGAGCACAAGCCCCCCGGAGGGGACCTGGCTGACCTCCACAGAAGTGCAGGGAACAATGCAAAAAGCAAGCACAAAAATAAAAGGAGAAAATATCTTATCTGATAGCAGAAGATGCAGGCAAGACTCAGTAAACTTCCAAATGAACCAGGAACCACAATTGAGACAAGAACAATTGATACCGGCAACCATCATGGGAGGAAACCTCCCTTATATCAGACCAGTCAGTGAACCCAGATTGCCATTCCTCGCCGAAAGGCTCAGCACTGTCTGCAACCACCAGAGGGAGCCTCTGCCAAGAAACCATCTCTAGCACATTCATAACAGTTCACTGTTTTAAATACCACACATGTGTGCCCTGTGTTATATACCACACATAGTGTGCCCTGTGTTATATACCACACATAGTGTGCCCTGTGTTATATACCACACGTAGTGTTCCCTGTTGTACATACCACACGTAGTGTTCTCTGTGTTATATACCACATGTAGTGTGCCCTGTTGTACATACCACACGTAGTGTTCTCTGTGTTATATACCACACGTAGTGTGCCCTTTGTTATATACCACACATAGTGTGCCCTGTGTTATATACCACACATAGTGTGCACTGTGTTATATACCACACATAGTATGCCCTGTGTTATATACCACACATAGCATGCCCTGTGTTATATACTGTTATACCACACATAGTGTGTCCTGTGTTCTACCACACGTAGTGTGCCATGTGTTATACCACACTTAGTGTTCCCTGTTTTTATATACCACACATAGTGTGCCCTGTGTTATATACCACAAATAGTGTGCCCTGTGTTATATACCACACATAGTGTGCCCTGTGTTATATACCACACATAGTGTGCCCTGTGTTATATACCACACATAGTGTGCCCTGTGTTATATACCACACATAGTGTGCCCTGTGTTATATACCACACATGGTGTGCCCTGTGTTATATACCACACATAGTGTGCCCTGTGTTATATACCACACATAGTGTGCCCTGTGTTATATACTGTTATACCACACATAGTGTGCCCTGTGTTCTACCACACGTAGTGTGCCCTGTGTTATATACAACACGTAGTGTTCCCTGTGTTATATACCACACGTAGTTTTCCCTGTGTTATATACCATACGTAGTGTGCCCTGTGTTATATACCACACATAGTGTGCCCTGTGTTATATATCACACATAGTGTGCCCTGTGTTATATACCACACATAGTGTGCCCTGTGTTATACACCACACATAGTATGCCTTGTGTTATATACCACACATATCGTGCCCTGTGTTATATACTGTTATACCACACATAGTGTGCCCTGTGTTATATACCACCATAGTGTGTCCTGTGTAATATACCACACATAGTATGCCCTATGTTGTATACCACACATAGTGTGCCCTGTGTTGTATACCACACATAGTGTGCCCTGTGTTATATACCACACATAGCGTGCCCTGTGTTATATACCACATATAGTATGTCCTGTGTTATACCTAGTGATGGGCAGTCCGGCTCTTTTTGGTGATCTGCCTCTCAAGGCTCCGCTCACCAAAAGAGCCAGCTCTTTTTGGATCCTAAATAGATCACTAGTAAATATGTGTTCACAATATGTGAACACATATTTATTCTGACGTAAGGCGTCAGAAACCCCGCCCACCTACGGCAGAAACTCCACCCACTTGCTAGTAGCCAATTAAATTGTTGAGTGGGTGGAGTTTTGTTCAGGTGGACGGGGTTACATCTTCCGAACACCTGAATTTACGCCCAGTGAGAGCCATTCAAGGATTTTAGTGGCTCTCACTGGGGTACCGGTTGCCATCGTTCACAGCAGGGAGCTCGCTCTTTGTCTCGGTTCTTTCACGAACGACACATCTCTAGTTATACCACACATAGTGTGCCCTGTGTTATATACCAGACATAGTATGTCCTGTGTTATACACATAGTGTGCCCTGTGTTATATACCACACATAGTGTGCCCTGTGTTATATACCACACATAGTATGTCCTGTGTTATACACATAGTGTGCCCTGTGTTATATACCACACATAGTGTGCCCTGTGTTATATACAGTGGGTACGGAGACCCATTTAAATTTTTCACTCTGTTTCATTGCAGCCATTTGGTAAATTCAAGAAAGCCCTTTTTTCTCATTATTATACACTCTGCACCCCATCTTTACTGAAAAAAACAGAAATGTAGACATTTTTGCAAATTTATTAAAAAATAAAAACTGAAATATCATATGATCATAAGTATTCAGACCCTTTGATCAGTCACTCATATTTGTTGTATGGTGTCCATTTCCTTGTGATCCTCCTTGAGATGGTTCTACTCCTTCATTGGAGTCCAGCTCTGTTTAATTAAACTGATAGGACTTGGTTTGTAAAGGCACACACCTGTCTATGTAAGACCTCACAGTGCATGTTAGACCAAATGGGAATCATGAGGTCAAAGGAACTGGCCAAGGAGCTCAGAGACAGAATTGAGGCAAGGCACAGATCTGGCCAAGGTTACAAAAGAATTTCCGCAGTACTCAAGGTTCCTAAGAGCACAGTGGCCTCCATAATCCTTAAATGGAAGAAGTTTGGGATCACCAGAAGTCTTCCTAGACCTGGCCATCCAGCCAAACTGAGCAATCGTGGGAGAAGAGCCTTGGTGAGAGAGGTAAAGAAGAACCCCAAGATCACTGTGGCTGAGCTCCACAGATGCAGTAGGGAGATGGGAGAAAGTTCTACAAAGTCAAATACCACTGCAGCCCTCCACCTGTCGGGCCTTTATGGCATAGTGGCCCAAGGGAAGCCTCTCCTCAGTACAAGACATATGAAAGCCCGCATAGAATTTTCTTAAAAACCTATGAAGGACTACTCCCAGACTATGAGAAATAAGATTCTCTGGTCTGAAGAGACGAAGATAGAACTGTTTGGTGATAATTCTAAGCGGTATTTGTGGAGAAAACTAGGCACTGCTCATCACCTGTCCAATACAATCCCAACAGTGAAACGGTGGTAGCATCATGTGCTGGGGTGTGTTTTTCAGCTGCAGGGACAGGACGACTGATTGCAATTGAAGGAAACATAAATGCGGCCAAATACAGAGATATCCTGGATGAAAACCTCTTCCAGAGTGCTCTGGACATCAGACTTGGCCAAAGGTTCACCTTCCACCAAGACAATGACCCTAAGCACACAGCTAAAATAACAAAAGAGTGGCTTCACAACAGCTCTGTGACCATTCTTGACTGGCCCTGCCAAACCCTGACCTAAACTCAATTGAGCATCTCTGGAGAGACCTGAAAATGGCTGTTCACCATCCAACCTGACGGAACTGGAGAGGATCTGCAAGGAAGAATGGCAGAAGATCCTCCAAATCCAGGTGTGAAAAACTTGTATCATTCCCAAGAACACTCATGGCTGTTCCAGCTCAAAAGGGTGTTTATTTTTCTCATTAATGAGAAAAAAAATCAACTTTTTTGAATTTACCAAATGGCTGCAATGAAACACAGCGAAAAATTTAAAGGGGTCTGAATACTTTCCGTACCCACTATACCACACATAGTATGCCCTGGGTTATACCACACATAGTATGTGCCCTGTGTTATACCACACATAGTATGCCCTGTGTTATACCACACTTAGTATGCCCTGTGTTATACCACCCTTAGTATGCCCTGTGTTATACCACACATAGTATGTTCTGAGTTATACCACCCATAGCGTGCCTTGTGTAATATGCCACACATAGCGTGCCCTGTGTTATATACCAAACAGCGTGCCCTGTGCTCTACCACACATAGTGTGCCCTTTGTTATACCACACACAGTGTGCCCTGTGTTATATATCACACATAGTGTGCCCTGTGTTCTACCACACATAGTGTGCCCTGTGTTCTACCACACACAGTGTGCCCTGTGTTCTACCACACACAGTGTGCCCTGTGTTCTGCCACACATAGTGTGCCCTATCTTCTACCACACATAGTGTGCCCTGTGTTATATACCACACATAGTGTGCCCTGTGTTCTACCACACAGTGTGCCCTGTGTTCTACCACCCATAGCGTGCCCTGTGTTATACCACACATAGCGTGCCCTGTGTTATATACCACACATAGCGTGCCCTGTGTTATATACCACACATAGTGTGCACTGTGTTCTACCACACATAGTGTGCCCTGTGTTCTACCACACATAGTGTGCCCTGTGTTCTACCACACAAGTGTGCCCTGTGTTCTACCACACATAGTGTGCCCTGTGTTCTACCACATGTAGTGTGCCCTGTGTTCTACCACATGTAGTGTGCCCTGTGTTCTACCACATGTAGTGTGCCCTGTGTTCTACCACACATAGTGTGCCCTGTGTTATATACCACACATAGCGTGCCCTGTGTTATATACCACACATAGTGTGCCCTTTGTTATATACCACACATAGTGTGCCCTGTGTTATATATCACACATAGTGTGCCATGTATTATACACCACACATAGTGTGCCCTGTGTTATATACCACACATAGTGTGCACTGTGTTATATACCACACATGGTGTGCACTGTTATATACCACACATAGTATGCCCTGTGTTATATACCACACATAGCGTGCCCTGTGTTATATACTGTTATACCACACATAGTGTGCCCTGTGTTATACCACACGTAGTGTTCACTGTTATGAATGTGCTAGAGATGGTTTCTTGGCAGAGGCACCCTCTGGTGGTTGCAGACAGTGCTGAGCCTTTTGGTGAGGAATGGCAATCTGGGTTCACTGACTGGTCTGATATAAGGGAGGTTCCCTCCCATGATGGTTGCCGGTATCAATTGTTGTCTCAATTGTGGTTCCTGGTTCATTTGGAAGTTTACTGAGTCTTGCCTGCATCTTCTGCTATCAGATAAGATATTTTCTCCTTTTATTTTTGTGCTTGCTTTTTGCATTGTTCCCTGCACTTCTGTGGAGGTCAGCCAGGTCCCCTCCGGGGGCTTGTGCTCCTCTCAGTTTATCTAAAGCCACTGTTATGTTAGGTAGCTGAGGAGGACAGGAACAACAGCCGGGCAGCCAAACACCTGAGATGTTGGTAACTAATGGATTGCAGATTCCTAAACTAACCACACAACTAGAGGTAGCCGTGGAGCGTTCCTACGTTGATCCTAGACGCCTCGTCACAGCCTGAGAGATAACTACACCTAAAGGCAGAAAGATTAAAGCTATCTGCCCCGGAGCAGATCCCCAAAGAAAATAGGAAGCCCCCAAACATGTAATGGTGGTTAGACAAGAAGAAAGCACGAACACAGACAGAAAAAAGAATGAGCA
Source organism: Oophaga sylvatica (assembly GCA_033576555.1). Taxonomy (NCBI): domain Eukaryota; kingdom Metazoa; phylum Chordata; class Amphibia; order Anura; family Dendrobatidae; genus Oophaga; species Oophaga sylvatica. The sequence continues at coordinate 33,356 of JARQOD010004715.1, forward strand.
AACGCTGGGGCCACAAGATGACAAAATAGGATAGGACAGGAGAGATTACTTTATGCAACCCAGAAAACCCTACAAAAATCCAACAATTCTGATTACAAAAATACTGAGATTACACGATCTCACCACCCACTAAATCAGATCTTAGTGTGAACAAAACCAAGCTGCAGCCACTGAAAAAACAGGAAAAAGAAAATGAACAAATAACAGTGGATTCAGATAAACTGAGAGGAGCACAAGCCCCCCGGAGGGGACCTGGCTGACCTCCACAGAAGTGCAGGGAACAATGCAAAAAGCAAGCACAAAAATAAAAGGAGAAAATATCTTATCTGATAGCAGAAGATGCAGGCAAGACTCAGTAAACTTCCAAATGAACCAGGAACCACAATTGATACAAGAACAATTGATACCGGCAACCATCATGGGAGGAAACCTCCCTTATATCAGACCAGTCAGTGAACCCAGATTGCCATTCCTCGCCGAAAGGCTCAGCACTGTCTGCAACCACCAGAGGGAGCCTCTGCCAAGAAACCATCTCTAGCACATTCATAACAGTTCACTGTTCTAAATACCACACATAGTGTGCCCTGTGTTATATACCACACATAGTGTGTCCTGTGTTATATACCACACGTAGTGTTCCCTGTGTTACATACCACACTTAGTGTTCTCTGTGTTATATACCACACGTAGTGTGCCCTGTGTTATATGCCACACATAGTGTGCCCTTTGTTATATACCACACATAGTGTGCCATGTATTATACAGCACACATAGTGTGCCCCCTGTGTTTTATATACCACACATAGTGTGCCCTGTGTTATATACCACACGTAGTGTTCCCTGTGTTACATACCACACTTAGTGTTCTCTGTGTTATATACCACACGTAGTGTGCCCTGTGTTATATGCCACACATAGTGTGCCCTGTGTTATATATCACACATAGTGTGCCATGTATTATACAGCACACATAGTGTGCCCTGTGTTATATACCACACATAGTGTGCACTGTGTTATATACCACACATAGTATGCCCTGTGTTATATACCACACATAGCATGCCCTGTGTTATATACCTGTACTGTTATACCACCCATAGCGTGCCTTGTGTTATATGCCACACATAGCGTGCCCTGTGTTATATACCACACATAGCGTGCCCTGTGCTCTACCACACATAGTGTGCCCTTTGTTATACCACACACAGTGTGCTCTGTGTTATATATCACACATAGTGTGCCCTGTGTTCTACCACACATAGTGTGCCCTGTGTTCTACCACACATAGTGTGCCCTGTGTTCTACCACACATAGTGTGCCCTGTGTTCTACCACACACAGTGTGCCCTGTGTTCTACCACACACAGTGTGCCCTGTGTTCTGCCACACATAGTGTGCCCTATGTTCTACCACAGATAGTGTGCCCTGTGTTATATACCACACATAGTGTGCCCTGTGTTCTACCACACAGTGTGCCCTGTGTTTTACCACCCATAGCGTGCCCTGTGTTATACCACACATAGCGTGCCCTGTGTTATATACCACACATAGCGTGCCCTGTGTTCTACCACACATAGTGTGCCCTGTGTTCTACCACACATAGTGTGCCCTGTGTTCTACCACACATAGTGTGCCCTGTGTTCTACCACACATAGTGTGCCCTGTGTTCTACCACATGTAGTGTGCCCTGTGTTCTACCACATGTAGTGTGCCCTGTGTTCTACCACATGTAGTGTGCCCTGTGTTCTACCACACATAGTGTGCCCTGTGTTATATACCACACATAGCGTACCCTGTTATACCACACATAGCGTGCCCTGTTATATACCACACATAGTGTGCCCTGTGTTATACCACACGTAGTGTGCCCTGTGTTCTACCACACGTAGTGATCCCTGTGTTCTACCACACGTAGTGTGCCCTATACCACCATTGTGTGCCCTGTGTTATATACCACACATAGTGTGCCCTTTGTTATATACCACACATAGTGTGCCCTGTGTTATATATCACACATAGTGTGCCATGTATTATACACCACACATAGTGTGCCCTGTGTTATATACCACACATAGTGTGCACTGTGTTATATACCACACATGGTGTGCACTGTGTTATATACCACACATAGTATGCCCTGTGTTATATACCACACATAGCGTGCCCTGTGTTATATACTGTTATACCACACATAGTGTGCCCTGTGTTATACCACACGTAGTGTTCACTGTTATGAATGTGCTAGAGATGGTTTCTTGGCAGAGGCACCCTCTGGTGGTTGCAGACAGTGCTGAGCCTTTTGGTGAGGAATGGCAATCTGGGTTCACTGACTGGTCTGATATAAGGGAGGTTCCCTCCCATGATGGTTGCCGGTATCAATTGTTGTCTCAATTGTGGTTCCTGGTTCATTTGGAAATTTACTGAGTCTTGCCTGCATCTTCTGCTATCAGATAAGATATTTTCTCCTTTTATTTTTGTGCTTGCTTTTTGCATTGTTCCCTGCACTTCTGTGGAGGTCAGCCAGGTCCCCTCCGGGGGGTTTGTGCTCCTCTCAGTTTATCTAAAGCCACTGTTATGTTAGGTAGCTGAGGAGGACAGGAACAACAGCCGGGCAGCCAAACACCTGAGATGTTGGTAACTAATGGATTGCAGATTCCTAAACTAACCACACAACAGAGGTAGCCGTGGAGCGTTCCTACGTTGATCCTAGACGCCTCGTCACAGCCTGAGAGATAACTACACCTAAAGGCAGAAAGATGAAAGCTATCTGCCCCGGAGCAGATCCCCAAAGAAAATAGGAAGCCCCCAAACATGTAATGGTGGTTAGACAAGAAGAAAGCACGAACACAGACAGAAAAAAGAATGAGCAAACGCTGGGGCCACAAGATGACAAAATAGGATAGGACAGGAGAGATTACTTTCTGCAACCCAGAAAACCCTACAAAAATCCAACAATTCTGATTACAAAAATACTGAGATTACACGATCTCGCCACCCACTAAATCAGATCTTAGTGTGAACAAAACCAAGCAGCAGCCACTGAAAAAACAGGAAAAAGAAAATGAACAAATAACAGTGGCTTCAGATAAACTGAAAGGAGCACAAGCCCCCCGGAGGGGACCTGGCTGACCTCCACAGAAGTGCAGGGAACAATGCAAAAAGCAAGCACAAAAATAAAAGGAGAAAATATCTTATCTGATAGCAGAAGATGCAGGCAAGACTCAGTAAACTTCCAAATGAACCAGGAACCACAATTGATACAAGAACAATTGATCACCGGCAACCATCATGGGAGGAAACCTCCCTTATATCAGACCAGTCAGTGAACCCAGATTGCCATTCCTCGCCTAAAGGCTCAGCACTGTCTGCAACACCAGAGGGAGCCTCTGCCAAGAAACCATCTCTAGCAATTCATAATAGTGTGCCCTGTGTTATATACCACACATAGTGTGCCCTGTGTTATATACCACACATAGTGTGCCTGTCACGCTGTCTAATGATATGACTACAATGTCAGTAAACTATTTATACAGGAACCACACTCTATACAACATATAGTTTAGCAACATAAGAATGTAAGTATAAAATAGATTTACCTGACACAATATCAGCAGAACTTAGGGTTAATCTTGAGGACTAGATGTGCAGAGACGATATCAGTTGAACTCAGGGTTAATCTTGAGGACTTGATGAGCTGTAACAGGAAAGAGGAGGACCGGGGTCTAACCTGACCCTACACTGGGGTCCTAACTAATCCCTTACCTTGGAGGTACTGATAATGGTTCAGAGGTCCAAGTCTCCAGCCTAACCCTGTCTCCTATCAGACCCTGAACCCTGTAATCAGTCCTAAGAAGGATCCTGATTACCACCAAAGGGATATGGGCTGATCTCAGCTAAATACACAGATTAGACATAAGACAGACAGGATAGCACTCTCTTGCATACACACTCAAACACCGAAGGAACATAAATGGTCTGGGAAATAAACTCTAAGCAAGTTAAGCTTAAAACAACTAAGGAGCTCTCAACTAGAGTCTATACAGATTCATTCCTATCTGTGGTCTGCATGAAGAGTTTCACTGGCAACTCCCAAAGCAGACAACCAGAAACTTAAAGGAAACCAATCAACAAATAATCAATTGCAGCCGGGAGAAACTGCACCCAGTCCCAGCACCGAGCACAGACAGAATTAACTCCCTAGCTGCCAAACACAAAGAAACAGCAACTCAGCTGTGAGAAGTCAAAATGTGCAACCGCGACGATCTTCGTGGCAATGCACACATGACAGTACCCCCCCTTCTACGAGGGGCCTCCGAACCCTCAGGGCCAGGCCTGCCCGGGTGAGTTCTGTGGAAGGTCCGAACCAAACGATCTGCGTTAACATCAGACGCAGGGACCCACGTCCTCTCCTCCGGACCATACCCCTTCCAATGCACCAAGTACTGAAGGGACCGGCGATTCAGGCGAGAGTCAATGATTTTTGATACTTGAAATTCCAAGTTACCATTGACCAACACTGGAGGAGGAGGTAGAGGTGACGGTATGACTGGTGCCACATACCTTTTAAGTAATGACTTGTGGAACACATTATGAATTTTAAAAGTAGAAGGGAGTTCCAGACGAAATGCCACAGGATTAATTATGGAACTGATCCTGTACGGCCCGATTAATCTGGGACCCAGTTTCCAGGAGGGCACTTTAAGTTTTATATTCCTGGTAGACAACCATACCAGATCGTTCACATTCAGATCTGGACCAGAAACTCTCCTCCTATCAGCCATACGTTTGTAACGATTCCCCATCGTACTCAAATTATTCAATACACCTCGCCACACAGAAGCAAGTGACGACGAGAAACGCTCCTCCTCAGGAACCCCAGAAGGACCCCCCATTGAAAGTACAAAACTGGGGATGAAAACCATATGCCCCAAAAAACGGGGACTTACCAGTGGACTCGCTCCGCCTGTTGTTAAGAGCGAACTCTGCCAGAGGCAAGAAAGATGACCAGTCCTCCTGGTTCTCCGAGACAAAACACCGGAGGTATGTCTCTAAACTCTGATTCAGATGCTCTGTCTGACCATTGGTCTGTGGATGAAAAGCCGAGGAAAACGACAATTGCATCCCCCGACGTAAACAAAATGCCCTCCAAAATTTGGACACAAACTGAGACCCCCTATCTGACACCACATCAGAAGGCAACCCATGAAGTCTCACGATCTCCCTAATGAACACCTGCGCCAGAGTTTTAGCATTAGGGAGTGCAGGAAGAGCAACGAAATGTGCCATCTTACTGAACCTATCAACAACCACCAGTATGACAGTATTCCCTGACGACGGAGGAGGATCCGTAATGAAGTCCATAGATAAATGAGTCCATGGACGCTCCGGAAGTTTCAAGGGTAAAAGGGTCCCAGATGGACGGGTATGAGGAGTTTTAGAGCGAGCACAAACCCCACAGGACGCGACAAAAGTTATAACATCTTTATTAGCGTTAGGCCACCAAAATCGGCGAGAAAGGAGATCTAAAGTAGCCTTACTCCCTGGATGTCCTGCTAAAGCAGAATTATGATGTGCCTCAATAACCTTTTGTCTCAACTGATTCGGGACAAACAGTCTCCCTGGAGGTCCTGCAGGGGCGTCCCCCTGAGCCTCTAACAAATCCTCCTCAAGCTCAGAACATACAGCCGACACTACCACCCCCTCCTGAAGGATAGGAATCGGGTCATCCGTTTTCCCGGCCCCTGGGAAAGTGCGAGACAAAGCATCAGCCTTTACATTCTTAGACCCCGGACGATAAGTGACGACAAAATTAAACCTGGTAAAAAACAACGACCATCGAGCTTGTCTGGAATTCAGACGCTTAGCGGATTCTAAATACAGCAGGTTCTTGTGATCAGTAATAACGGTGACCGGGTGGACTGCCCCCTCCAAAAAGTGACGCCATTCTTCAAAAGCCAATTTAATGGCCAAAAGTTCCCTATTGCCGATATCATAATTCCTTTCGGCGGACGACAATTTCTTAGAAAAGAAAGCGCACGGATGCCATTTACCAGGGGACGGACCCTGGGACAATATAGCACCCACCCCTACGTCAGACGCGTCCACCTCCACAATGAACGGCTGAGATACATCTGGTTGGATGAGAACGGGTGCAGAAGCAAAACATCTCTTTAAAGAGGAAAAGGCTTGGCAAGCTTTGTCCGATCACCTAGAAAAATCCGTCCCTTTTCTCGTCATGTCCGTGAGAGTTTGACGACAGACGAGAAATTACAAATAAATTTCCGGTAGTAATTAGCAAACCCCAAAAAACGCTGCAGAGCCTTAAGATCCCCTGGCTGATCCCATTCAAGCACTGCTCTCACCTTTTCAGGGTCCATACGGAAACCGGAGGCTGACACCAAAAAACCCAAAAACTGAAGTTCCTGTACGGCAAAAACACACTTCTCCAGTTTGGCGTATAGTTTATTGTCTCGCAAGATCTGCAACACCTGTCTCACATGCTCCTGGTGAGACACAAGATCTGGCGAGTAAATTAAAATGTCATCCAAATATACGACCACAAACACCCCCACAAGGTGACGAAAAATGTCATTAACAAAATGTTGGAATACTGCTGGTGCAGTAGTCAGACCAAAAGGCATAACCAGGTTTTCATAATGTCCCTCCGGCGTGTTAAACGCCGTTTTCCACTCATCCCCCTCTTTTATTCTAATCAGATTATACGCCCCCCCTGAGATCCAATTTAGAGAACCATTTGGCGCCAACAATTTGATTGAAGAGATCAGGAATAAGAGGGAGTGGATACGGATCTCGAACAGTAATCCGATTAAGTTCGCGGAAATCCAAGCAAGGGCGTAGGCCTCCATCTTTTTTCTTCACAAAGAAGAACCCCGCGGCTACAGGGGAAGATGAAGGTCTAATATGCCCTTTGGCCAGACTTTCAGAAATATAATCTTTCATAGCCTGTCTTTCAGGACCAGAAAGATTATACAACCTAGCTTTAGGTAACTTAGCATCAGTAAGAAGATTAATAGAGCAGTCATACACACGATGAGGAGGCAACTCCCGACACCCCTCCTCAGAAAAAACATCCCCAAAATCCTCCAAAAAAGGAGGCAATGTACTAGGTACGACCGCACTGATGACTGTGTTCATGCAGTTGCTTTTGCAAAACTCACCCCATTGGCTTATCTCTCTGGACTGCCAATTAATTACAGGGTTATGTTTAACCAGCCAAGGAAGTCCCAACACAATGGGAGTAGGTAGACCCTCCAACACATAACAAGATAATTGTTCCATATGTATTGCCCCTACCCGAAGGTCAATGTTATGAACCTCATGAACAAAGCTACCTTGGCCGAGAGGCCTGGCGTCAATGGAAAAAATAGGGATCGGTTTGACCAATACACTCAGATGCATACCTTGAGCCTGAGCAAACTGAGCGTCAACCAGATTGGCGCCGGAACCACTATCCAGAAGAACAGACAATCTCTTCACTCTAGTACCAAACACCACCTCCACTGGTACAAGGAACTGAGAAGAACCGGCGGATGAAATACATACTCCCAGGTTGTCATCCACCACACAACCTGGGATTAGCAGTTTTCCGGCGACTTAATACTTAACAAGACACGGGATGGACATTCTCCAACAAAATGTCCCTCTTTCCCGCAGAAAAAAACACCTTCTAGTCCTGCGGCGTGCCGCCAATCCCCTACTAACGAAAAGATGTCCCTCCCAACTGCATAGGCTCATCCGAACAGACAAGGGGAACCTCAACATACGGGACTTTAGTAGTAGGTGGAGTAACAACAGGGAATGGAGTTACCTCAGCCCTCTCCCGAAGCCGTCTATCAGTACGGATAGCTAGGGCCATAGCAGCCTCCAGAGAAGGAGGAGACTCATACTGAGCCAAAACGTCTTTTAATTTGTCAGAAAGCCCATGACAAAACTGGCTCCTAAGAGCTGGGTCATTCCACTGAGTATCCGTGGCCCATCTACGAAACTCAGAAGCAAATTCCTCCGCAGGACGATCTCCCCGCTGTATCTTACGTAATTTAGTCTCAGCAAGAGAGACCCGATCTGGGTCATCATATACCAATCCCAGAGCAGTAAAAAAATTGATCTACAGACTGTAGAGCCGGGGATCCCGGAGGAAGGGAAAATGCCCAGGATTGAGGGTCCCCTTGAAGAAGTGAGATAACAATTCCCACTCTCTGCTCATCACCCCTGATGATCGCGGCCGAAGCCGAAAATATAATTTACATGCCTCCCGGAAGGTAAAAAATTTGTCTCGCCCACCAGTGAACCTATCTGGAGGAGCCACCTTAGGTTCAACTCTGGTTTGCTCCAGGGGAGACAAAACTTTGGACTTAATGTCCGTCAGCTCCATGGATAATCCCTGCAACTGCAGAGCCAGCTGGGCTACTGGATCCATGGTAACTAGAGATAATTTTTTATGGCCAGTGAAAATGTCACGCTGTCTAATGATATGACTACAATGTCAGTAAACTATTTATACAGAAACCACACTCTATACAACATATAGTTTAGCAACATAAGAATGTAAGTATAAAATAGATTTACCTGACACAATATCAGCAGAACTTAGGGTTAATCTTGAGGACTAGATGTGCAGAGACGATATCAGTTGAACTCAGGTTAATCTTGAGGACTTGATGAGCTGTAACAGGAAAGAGGAGGACCGGGGTCTAACCTGACCCTACACTGGGGTCCTAACTAATCCCTTACCTTGGAGGTACTGATAATGGTTCAGAGTCCAAGTCTCCAGCCTAACCCTGTCTCCTATCAGACCCTGAACCCTGTAATCAGTCCTAAGAAGGATCCTGATTACCACCAAAGGGATATGGGCTGATCTCAGCTAAATACACAGATAGACATAAGACAAACAGGATAGCACTCTCTTGCATACACACTCAAACACCGAAGGAACATAAATGGTCTGGGAAATAAACTCTAAGCAAGTTAAGCTTAAAACAACTAAGGAGCTCTCAACTAGAGTCTATACAGATTCATTCCTATCTGTGGTCTGCATGAAGAGTTTCACTGGCAACTCCCAAAGCAGACAACCAGAAACTTAAAGGAAACCAATCAACAAATAATCAATTGCAGCCGGGAGAAACTGCACCCAGTCCCAGCACCGAGCACAGACAGAATTAACTCCCTAGCTGCCAAACACAAAGAAACAGCAACTCAGCTGTGAGAAGTCAAAATGTGCAACCGCGACGATCTTCGTGGCAATGCACACAAGACAGTGCCCTGTGTTATATACCACACATAGTGTGCCCTGTGTTTATATACCACACGTAGTGTTCCCTGTGTTACATACCACACTTAGTGTTCTCTGTGTTATATACCACACGTAGTGTGCCCTGTGTTATATGCCACACATAGTGTGCCCTTTGTTATATACCACACATAGTGTGCCCTGTGTTATATATCACACATAGTGTGCCATGTATTATACAGCACACATAGTGTGCCCTGTGTTATATACCACACATAGTGTGCACTGTGTTATATACCACACATAGTATGCCCTGTGTTATATACCACACATAGCATGCCCTGTTTATATACCTGTACTGTTATACCACACATAGTGTGTCCTGTGTTCTACCACACATAGTGTGCCCTGTGTTCTACCACCATAGTGTGCCCTGTGTTCTACCCACACACAGTGTGCCCTGTGTTCTACCACACACAGTGTGCCCTGTGTTCTACCACACACAGTGTGCCCTGTGTTCTACCACACACAGTGTGCCCT
>JARQOD010004716.1:0-52774 GCA_033576555.1 Oophaga sylvatica
CCAATATAGGAAGAAAACACTGTAAGGTGCACGTCAGGGCTCGGAAGGGAAAGTATGACGTTTTGATTGCAGACTTTGATGGAATGTCGGGGGGCCATGCGCATTTGAGAGCCCCGATACCCTAACATGGAAACCCCCCACAATGCCCTTTTGGGTGGAAAATAGACCCCACAAAGAACTTACTAATTTTGAGCACTTTGAACCCCGAAGTCTCACAGAAGTTTAAACGCACACCAAAAAAAAAATCCTTTTTTTTTACAAAAATATTTTTTCGCCCCCAATATTTTTTTCCACAAGGAACGGGAAAAAATGGACCCCAAAAGTTGTTGTCCAATTGTCCTGATACGCGAACCCCAAATGTGGGAGAAAAACACTGTAGGGCCATGTCAGGGCTCGGAAAGGGAAGTAGGACGTTTTGGTTGCGACTTTGAGGAATGGGCTGGGGCGTCATGTCGCATTTGGGAGCCCCTATGCCCAAACATGGAAACCCCCCCACAAGTGACCCCATTTTGGAAAAAGACCCCCAGACTTACCTAATTGTGGTGACACTTTGAACCCCAAGGCTTCACAGAATTTAAAACGCACAGCCAAAAATAAAAATTCTTTTTTTTTTTCAAAAATGATTTTTTTCCGCCCCCAATATTTTATTTTCACAAGGGAACAGGAAAAAATTGGACCCCAAAATTTTGTCCAATTTGTCCGGTACGCTGAACCCAATATGGGAAAAACTACTGTATGGGGCATTCGGGCTCGAAAGGAAGTAGTGACGTTTTGGAATTGCGACTTGATGGAAAGGTCTGGGGGCGTCATGTCGCATTGGAAGCCCCTATGGGCCTAAACAGTGAAACCCCAACAAGTGACCCCCTTTTGGAAAAAACCCCAAAGGAACTTATTTAGAGTGTGGTGAGCGCTATAACCCCAAGTGCTTCACGAAGTTATAATTACGCCGTAAAAACAAAAAAATCTTTTTTTTTTTTTACAAAAATAATATTTTCGCCCCCTTTTTTTATTTTCCAAGGGTAACAAAGAAAAGGACAAATTTCACAATAAATCTTGGGGTCCAAGTACGCGATACCCCAATATTGGGGATAAACTACTTTGACCATGGCAGAGCCAGAAGGAAGAAACACCTTTTACTTTTTCAAAGCAGAATTGGCTGGAATGGAGATCAACGCCAGTCCATTTGGAGAGCCCCTTGTGCCTAAACGCGGAAACCCCCCAATTCTAACTCCAACCCAACCCCAACACACCCCTAACCCACCCAACCCAACCAACCCTAACCCTAACCAAACTCTAACCCAATCCTAACTTTAGCGCCAACCCTAACCTAACTTACCGAAACCCTAACCCAAACCCTAAGGGAAAAAGGAAAAAATACATTTTTTTTATTTTATTATTTTCCCAACTAAGGGGGTGAAAAGGGGGGTTTGATTTACTATTTAAAGCGGTTTTTATGATTGGCCTTCACCTAAAAGACGCTTTTTTAATGCAAAAAGTAGTTTTTTGCATCGCCCACATTTGAGAGCTATAATTTTTGCATATTTTGGCCCACAAAGTCATGTAGGTCTTAATTTTTTGCGGACGGGTACGCTTTTATTGGTACCATTTTTAGCACGTGACATTTTTTGTCCTTTATTTCGATTTTTGGGAGGTTAATGAACAAAAATCAGCAATTCATGAATTTTTTTGGTGAGGCGTTTTATTTTTCCGCTTGGGTAAAATTGATAAAGCTTTTTATTCTTCGGGTCAGTACATTATGGCGATACTCATTATATCATTTTTTATGTTTTCCGCGCTTTAAAGAATAAAAAAAATTTTATAAAAAATAATTATTTTTGCTCGCTTTTTTTCTGCGAGCTATAACTTTTTTATTTTTTTTGCTGAATGCTGTTATGGCCGTTTTTTGGGGCAAGATACGTTTTCACGGTACCATGTTTATTTAATCCTCTTTTTGATCGCGTGTTTATTCCACTTTTTTGTTCACGGTATGATGATAAAGCACGATTTTTTTGCTTCTTTTTTTTTTTTATTTTAAGGGTTCACAAAAGGGGTAACTAGTGGGACATTTTATAGGGGGGGCCGTTACGGACGCGGCGATACCAATATGTGTACTTTTTATTGTTTTAATTTTTTTTATTTTTCAAAAGTAATAAAATTTTTTGGGGAATTTTTTTTTTTTTTTTTTTTTTTTTTGGATTTTTTTTACACTGTTTATTTTTTACTTTTTTTTACTTTTTATCCTTTGTTTCCCCGGGTGGGACATCACTGTATTTCATCAGATCGCGGTGTGACAGTGTCACAGCACCTGTCCACCAGCCATCGCTCAGGCATGCAGCAGGCTTTCAGTGCCTGCTCTCGGCAGGACTGAGGTAGCCGCCTCCCTCCAGGACCCCCGCGCCATCTTGACCGGTCCTGGAGGGAGGAACCCCAAGCAGCGCGATCAATCGCGCTGGTTGAGGGTCTCAGGGGGGCGCCAGGGAGCCCCCACACTGCGCGATCCTCCCCTGTCCCCCGTACACCGCGTCAGTTTGATCGTGGTGTCAAGGGGTTAATTTGGCCGGGAGCGGTCCGTGACCGCTCCTACACACAGTCCACGGGTGTCAGCTGTGATAACACTGACACCCGGCGGCGATTACTGCGCTCCCGGAGGGAGCGCAGCTGATCGCCTATACGTATATCCCTCCAGGTCAGAATGGCACGGGTTTTTAATGACGGGATATACGTCAATTCAGAGGGGTTAAGGAGCCTCACGAAACAATCAGGCTCCTGAATCAAGCCTCATCAGCTGTGACCTGAATCCTGGAACCTTGGACTTGTCTCCAGCTATTCCCTACTGATAACCTTGAAAACTTTTGGACCGGAAACCTGCTGTTTGGTGAATTTTTTGCAAGGAATTACGGTACAGAGAAGAATCCTGAACCTGCTTTGGAGATTTTGTATCTTGAAGTTACTCTGGCCTGCTGTGTTCCTTCAAGTCCTCAAACTTGGGGAACTTTCACATCTTGATGAAGTAAAAAAAGCATTTCATTTCACCTATGTCCCTTTTTTCCTCGCACCCAAGCACAAGACCTATAGAACTGTACCTAACATGAAGACTGTAACTACACAGGGCCTTTTAGCATATCCAGTACGACCGGTTTTGATGTCCACTATGAATCAAAAGGACTTTTAATGCTAATTAGTTTTGGCCCGGCTGAAAAAGATGGTCATTAGAACTAAAAACTCCACTGAAGCCATTTTTCCCTCCATATGAATTGCAGGCCAGTTAATATGCGTGCCAAGGCAAATGGAGAGACCTAGCAGGTTTAAGAACTGGACTATGGGCAACTGGATCCATTTTGACACAGAAGCCAAAAAGAGTCAAAAACCAAGGACAGATTTGCCTTGCCAGGGAGCAGCACACATTTTTTGGGGTAACTGTCCCAACTAAAGACCTGTTACCTGGGACGCAGAGCTCCCTTCTCCCCATGTCCCTACAACCCGAATGTTGATCATAGCAATACCTTTAAGCCTTGTACAACATGGCCAAAAGTTTTGAGAATGACACAAATATTAATTTTTCAAATCTACGCTTCCCTTTTTCTAATGGCAATTTGCATAACCCAAATGTTATAAAGAGGATCAGCTTAAAAAAAAAGCAAAAATTAACTTGCAAAGTCATATTTGGCTAAAAATTAACTTTATCCCCCAAAACACATTTCAACATCATTGCACCCTGCCTTAAAAACCACTAACCTCTTTCATGTTGCTCCATTAACCAGGGTGGGTGTTGATGAGGACATGGCTGGAGATCAAATCTGGTCTGATTAAGTAAGATGCCCACGGACACTTTAAAAGGGGCTGGTGCTTGGCACAATTGTTTCTCTTCTTAACAATGGTTATCTCTAAAGAAACATGGAAAATCATCATTGCAATCCCAAAAAATGGCCAACAGGAAGAGTACGCAGCAGAAAGATTGCACCTCAGTCAACAATCTATCGCATCATCAAGAACTTCAAGAGAGAGGTTCCATTGTTGCCAAAAAGGCTTCAGGCCCCAAGAAAGACCACAAGGGCCAGGACCTCCTCTAAAAGTTTTCAGCGGGATCGAGCTACCAGCATGCAGAGCTTGCTCAGGAATGGCACAGGCAGGTGTGAGGCATCGCACCACTTGAGCGGGACTCGGGCAAGCCGGCCAAGGAGGGCAGCAAAGAAGCCACTTCTCTCCAGAAAAAACACTGGACAGACTGATATTCTCAAAAGGTACAGGCAGTGGACGCTGAGGACGGGGTAAAGTTATTTTCTCGATGAACCCCCTTTTTTCGATTTTTGGGACATCAGGAAAACCCTCATTCGGAGAAGACAAGGTGAGCCTACCCACCATCTTGCTCATCCAACTGAAAGCATCCTGAACCATTCATGTGTGGGGTACTTCCACCAAGGAACGGCTCTCTCACAGCTTGCCTAAAAAACAGCCATGAAAAAGAATGGTACCAGAATGTCCTCCAGGCAACTTCTCCCAACCCTCCAAAGCAGTTTGGCGATCAACAATGCCTTTTTCCAAATGGACACCTTGCCATAAAGCAAAGGTGAAACTAAATGGCCAGGGAAAAAACATAAATTTTGGGTCCACCTGGAAACTCCCCAATCTTAATCCCATAGAAACTTGTGGTCAATCACAAGAGACGGTGGACAAACAAAAACCTAAAAAATTCGCAAAAAAAAGCATTGATTGTGGCAAAAATGGACTGCTATCATCAGGATTTGGTCCAGAAGTTGATTGAGACATGCCAGGGAAAAATTGAGAGGTCCTGAAGAAGAAGGGTCAACACTGCAAATATTGACTTGCTGCATTAAAACCATTCTAACTGTCAATATAAGCTTTTGTTACCTATGTTTCAATTATTATATTTCTGCTTGATAAAAACATCTGTCAAGCACACATAAAAACCAAGGGCAGCAATCAGTGAAAATATAATATTTTTTCATTCTCAAAACTTTTGGCATTTACTGTACTTATTGTGGTTTTTTACCTACTGCAAATCCATTTAATTACTTGTATAGCTTTACTGATATTTCTGAATTACAGTGCGCCCTTAAGCCAATTAAACCATAAAATTAATCTTGGGCTGACTTTTACTCTGATCACAATCTTAGAAAACCCGTGGGAACAGGACAACCTCCCCGGGGCCATTGCCAGGTGCATTCCCTTACTGACCTGAGGAAAAGGGGGCGCCGAACTGTACCTTGGAGTTACGTCCCTTGGTGACTAGGAGGAAAAGGGTCGCCTTCACATTTGTAGCGGCGGGGGATCAAAGCTGTGATACCCGGGCTACCGTGTGGCGGTCGGCTTATTCCTCACAGAAGGCAATGATGATAAGATATTAATGGGGAGGCAATGAGTGATATGGGAGGCAATGATAAGGGAAGGCAATGATGATGATAATTATTGGGGAGGCAATAAAAAAATGATGAATTTTGAAAATTAAGGGAGCAGAGTCCCCCAATACAAAATTCCCCCCACAAATATGATGTCATTACGTACATTAGCACCCACATTACAGAAGATGTCCTCACAGACATTCCCCCATAAACGTAGGATGTACTCAAAGTACTCCCCAAAACAACCGTATGATGTCCCCACAGTACATTCCCCCCACACAGTTGATGTTCCTGTGGTGCCCCTAAGGGTCCGTCACCACAAAGGTACTGCACCCACCCAGACGTGTGGGAAACCCACTCTCAGGTAAGGAGGGATCACTACCCAGGACTCTAACACTCACACCCAACACACACCAGTTCATTCAGGGCACCTGGGGCGTACCCTTAAGGAGGGGCCCTTCTCAAGGCTGGGTGAAATGGTGTGGGGTGGGGGAAGGAGGAAAAAGGGAGGAGCTTAGTGAGCGGGAAGAACAAGTAGTTTGTCTGAGGAAACCGAAAGAGAAGGAGTGCAGAAGAATCTGCAGAGAATGTGAGGGGAGTCAAAGGAAGCTCCCGGGAGAAAGAAGGGGTCCTAGGGACAGGAATCCGAAGCCACCCTGGGGCCGTACCAAAGTGGAGGGGACCGTTGAGTAGGGGAATCGGCCCCCAAGACTAGTGGAGGACTCAAGACCAGCAAGCCAGGCAGGGGCATCTGTAAGTGCCCACCACACCACAATTTTCGCCGAAAAGGCACCATATAGGCAAGGGGACTCAGAAGACTCACCTGCAAGTTTTTGCGGCCGGCTTAGGACACTGTGAAGGTGCGGGCAGGAGGTCAGAACCAGTGCGGTAAACGGCAAGAGGTATAAACTGAGGGATCCGGAAAGGTGCGGACCAACTACCTGGATTTTGCGGACCCCTCACCTGGAGGACAAGCACCAAGCGGCATCTGTCACAAGTAACTTGAGTAAAGCGTTTGGAAACTACCCTGTGTCCTCGATCATTCCCTCCGCCCACAATGCCCACAACAACCACCACCATCATTGCAACCAACACTTTAACATCCAACTGCCCTGGGGCACGTCTACCCGTGGAGAGCTTAACCACTCTGCTGCCCTATTATCATCCCGAGGATCTGCATTGCAGCGTCGGTCCCCTGACCGAACACCACGGGTGGCGTCACGAACATTTAATCCATATATTACAAAACTTATTTATCCTTACATCATCTCCTTTCATTGACCCCCCGGGGCCACGGACCGGGTCACTGCACCGTGACACTGCCCCTTCAAGAAGGGCCCGGTACCGGACCCCACGGCCCTGGCGGACGCTCCATTTTGGAGTCACGAACAGATGGACTGACCCACAATATATTCCCACACACGTAGATTTCCCCACAATAACTTTCCCACACCAAAATCCCTACAGACTTTCCCCCCCCACACACAGTAGCATTCTCACAGTAATCCCACCCACACACAGTTTGAGGTTCCACAGTACAATGCCCCCCACACAGTATGATGTCCCATACATATTTCCCCAGTTCCCCCTCAAACACATTAGAGCCCCCATACATTATGATACCCCACTGTAACGGTGCTCCCTCCACAATAGAAATATCACGGCTAAAAAAATGGAAAACACTTACTAGTCCCTTTCCACAATGGCTGCTCTTCCTGTGCCAACGTAACATCATCACACCAGTTCACAAGTCTTGGACAAAAGGGCTAATGGCTCCCACTCCACCATCAGAAACAGGTTCTTAAGACCGGAATGAACTGGGGGCAGTAAAGATATTCACATCTGAATGAGGCCCGTTACTAGTACGAAGAAAAAAACATCAAGACCTTGTATCATCCAGGTCTCGACTGTTTGGAATATTCTTTATAACCGCCGTGAAACTAAACGAAGCCCTTGAGGCCCAGCTGGTGAAGTTTTTTTGGAGCTGAGCAGGTCGAGCGAGAAAAATCTCTTAGCACATTGTTGCTGGAAGTGATTAATGAAAACAGGGATCGCTCAGAACAAAGACAAACTAAATGGGGATAAGTGCAATGCTGGAACAGGGACAAGCAGGAAACCATTAACCCGATTATTCAGAAGAGTGGGAAAATTCCACATATTATGTCTCTGCAGAAGAAAAAAAGTGCCGAGGACGCCCATTGATTAAACGTTTTCTTCAAAAAAATTCAATTTACGAGTTTTAAAGAAAACACACAGCAGAGCTGCATTTTCAACTTGTTCTTTGGGATTTTTGTGAATGTACATTAAAAAAAATGGGCACTGCGTTTGAGCTAGTAATTGTAATTATATGATAATTTTTCTTCTAGTTTCACCCAAAAATACACTAAAAGACCAAAAAAAATTCTTTAACACCCACATAATGTCAACAGATAGCCCCTAAATTATGAGCATCAAAATAATATTTTCTAGATACGCTACATAGTTGTCTTACAAGGAGACGCAGTGGAAAATCCCCCAATTTCCCACCACTGCCACCAGTTTGCCAAGGGCGCAACCCGCTGCCTCCATCTTCAGGACAATTATCAATTGACGACAATGATGGACGAGGCCGCACTGCTCCCCTACTTGGCATTTTAACTCACATGACTATGGCAATACACCTCTGATTCCACAGATGGAATAAAATAAAAAAGAACTACTAGTTTGCCACCACAATCATTTTTAACAGGCCGTTGGACACCCGTTGCAGGAACTATGGCTTCAGGGGTGCGGTTTACAGAACAAGAGGAACAGAACTATTACATTTTAATATTCAAGCCAGAAAGGTAGGCAGGTTCAGAAAAAAATACAAAGGTGCACAAAATGAACAAAACAATACGAATAACAATTAAAACAAAAAAGAAATAACGAAAGAGAAGTACAAACTATGGAATTGCAGTAGTAGCTCTTATCGTTATGGAGGAAAGTACTACGCTTGGCAAATGGAACACACCGCAACAACTATGTCTTCCGAATGACAGACACCCAAATTCTGCTTTTTTAGATCAAGATTATGTCACATACTGTACCTCCCCTCATGAGCTTCATGACTTATTTTCAATGGAAAATAAGTTGCAAATCTTGGGATTACCAAAAAAATAATTATTGTAAACAACAAAGGAGAAACAATTGAACACATAAAAACATTAAAAAAAAGAACTTTGTAATAAGAATGGAAAATGGAAGTGTCCTCGGCAACAATGATAAAAATGGTACCCTCAAGGAAAACCCAAAGATAGATAAAAAGTGGATATGTTCAGTGGCTCGAAAGTTTACCTATTTTGTTACATTACAACCTGATTTAAATGTTTGTAATCCAATTTTTTGTGTGATGCATCAGGACTAAATAGTCTAAGCTGTGAAGTGAGAAAAATATAGGCATGAATTAAGTTTTATGGGCTCAAATAACACCATGAAGACCAAGGGATCTCCAAAAACACCCATAAGACCAAGAAATCTCCCTACAAACACCACGATAACCAAAGAGACCTCCCAACAACGTCACAAAGACCAAGGAGATCTCCAAACAACACCATGAAGACCAAGATCTCCAAACAACGCCATGAAGACCAAGGAGATCTCCAAACACCATGAAGACCAATGAATGAATTACTGAGGTCTGTGTCTGAAAACTATTGGAGTGCAAGTGTACTGTTTCCTTCATGTTCTGTGTTGGCATTTCCTGAAGAAGGGGTCAGAAAGACCCTGAAACCCGATGAATAAACCACCATTACTACTTCATCAACTTTGGAACTATATAGTTGTGGCAGAGTTACAGATAATGACTTACCGCTGACTTCTTCTGATGGAATCGTTCACTTTTCCCGTCTTTTCCATCTGGCCCCAGACCGACATGACTCCTCCAGCCAGGACTTCGACTGCAGAGAATACAACAAAGACACATTTCACTTTTTTACCCCAATACTGAGCCACTGCGCTGTATGTGTCCCTATACTGCACCTGATACCCAATACTGAGCCGCTGCTGCCGTATGTGTCCCTATTACTGCACCTGATACCCCAATACTGACCGCTGCTGCCATATGCCCCTATTACTGCACCTGATACCCCAATACTGAGCCCGCTGCCGCCGTATGTGTCCCTATTACTGCACCTGATACCCCAATACTGAGCCACAGCTGCCATATGTGTCCCATTACTGCACCTGATAACCCCAATACTGAGCCACTGCTGCTGTAATGTGTCCCTATTACTGCTCCTGATACCCCAATACTGAGCCGCTGCTGCCGTATGTGTCCTATTACTGCTCCCTGAACCCCAATACTGAGCCACTGCGCCATATGTGTCCCTATTACTGCACCTGATACCCCAATACTGAGCTACTGCTGCCATAAGTGTCCCTATTGCTGCACCTGATACCCCAATACTGAGCCACTGCTGCCATATGTGTCCCTATTACTGCACCTGATTCCCAATACTGACCGCTGCTGCCATATGTGTCCCTATTACTGCACCTGATCCCCAATACTGACAACTGCTGCCATATGGTCCCTATTACTGCACCGATACCCAATACTGAGCCACTGCTGCCTTATGTTCCCTATTACTGCACCTGATTCCCTAATACTGAGCCGCGCTGCCATATGTGTCCCTATTACTGCACCTGATACCCCAATACTGAGCCGCTGCTGCCTATGTGTCCCTATTACTGCACTGATTCCCTAATACTGAGCCGCTGCTGCCATATGTGTTCCTATTACTGCACCTGATACCCCAATACTGAGCCACTGCTGCCATATGTGTCCCTATTACTGCACCTGATACCCCAATACTGAGTCGCTGCTGCCATATGTGCCCTAATTACTGCACCGATACCCCAATACTGAGTCGCTGCTGCCGTATGTGTCCCTATTACTGCACCTGATACCCCATACTGAGCCGCTGCTGCGTATGTGTCCCTATTACTGCACCTGATACCCCAATACTGAGCCGCTGCTGCCATATTTGTCCCTAATCCAATTTTTGTGTGATGCATCAGGACTAAATAGCTAAGCTGGTGAGTGAGAAAAATATAGGCATGAATTAAGTTTATGGGCTCAAATAACACCATGAAGACCAAGGAGATCCTCCTACAACACCACGAAAACCAAAGAGACCTCCCTAACAATCACAAAGACCAAGGAGATCTCCAAACAACACCATGAAGACCAAGATCTCCAAACAACGCCATGAAGACCAAGGAGACTCCAAACACCTGAAGACCAATGAATGAGATTACTGAGGTCTGTGTCTGAAAACTATTGAGTGCAAGTGTACTGTTCCTTCATGTTCTGTGTGGCATTTCCTGAAGAAGGGTCAGAAAGACCCTGAAACCCGTTGAATAAACCACCATTACTACTTCATCAACTTTGGAACTAAATAGTTGTGGCAGAGTTACAGATAATGACTTACCGCTGACGTTCTTTCTGATGGATCGTTCACTTTCCGTCTTTTCCATCTGCCCCAGACCGACATGACTCTCCAGCCAGGACTCTGACTGCAGAGAATACAACAAAGACACATTTCACTTTGTTTACCCCAATACTGAGCCGCTGCTGCTGTATGTGTCCCTATTACTGCACCTGATACCCCAATACTGATCCACTGCTGCGTATGTGTCCCTATTACTGCACCTGATTCCCCAATACTGAGCGCTGCTGCCATATGTGTCCCTATTACTGCACCTGATACCCCAATACTGAGCAACTGCTGCCATATGTGTCCCTATTACTGCACCTGATACCCCAATACTGAGCCACTGCTGCCGTATGTGTCCCCATTACTGCACCTGATCCCTAATACTGAGCCACTGCTGCCATATGTGTCCCTATTACTGCACCTGATACCCCAATACTGAGCCCTGCTGCCGTATGTGTCCCATTACTGCACCTGAATCCCCAATACTGAGCCGCTGCTGCCATATGTGTCCCTATTACTGCACCTGATACCCCAGTACTGAGCCCTGCTGCCATATGTGTCCCTATTACTGCACCTGATACCCCAATACTGAGCCGCTGCTGCCGTAGTGTCCCTATTACTGCACCCTGATACCCTAATACTGAGCTGCTGCTGCCATATGTGTCCCTATTACTGCACCTGATACCCTAAACTGAGCCGCTGCTACCATATGTTTCCCTATTACTGCACCTGATACCCTAATACTGAGTCGCTGCTGCCATATGTGTCCCTATTACTGCACCTGATACCCCATTACTGAGCCGCTGCTCTGCCGTATGTGTCCCTATTACTGCACCTGATACCCCAAACTGAGCCGCTGCTGCCATATGTGTCCCTACTCCAATTTTGTGTGTATTGCATCAGACTGAACCCAAATAGCCGCTCTAGCTAGTGTAAGTGAGAAAAATATAGGCATGAATTAAGTTTATGGGCTCAAATAACACCCATGAGACTCAAGGTAGTTCCCTACACACACCTCGAAAACCAAAGAGACCTCCTAACAACGTCACAAAGACCAAGGGGATCTCCAAACAACACCCTGAAGACCAAGATCTCCAAAAAACGCCATGAAGACCAAAGGGGAAACTCCAAAAACCATGAAGACCAATGAATAATTACTGAGGCTTGTCTAAAAAATATTGAGTGCAAGTGTCTGTTCCTTCATGTTTTGTGTGGGATTTCCCCAAGAAGGGTCAAAAGACCCTGAAAACCCGTAATAAACCCCCATTTCTACTTCATCAACTTTTTAACTAAAATAGTTGTGGGGGATTTACAGATAATACTACCGCTGACGTTCTTTCTGTGGAATCGTTTTACTTTTTCCCTCTTTTCCATTGCCCCCAAAACCCACATACTCCTCCACCAGGGCTCGACTGAAAAAATACAAAAAAGACACATTTCACTTTGTTTACCCCAATATGACCCTGCTGCTTATGTTCCCAAATTTCTGCACCGATACCCCCAATACTGACCCCTGCTGCCAATTGTCCCTATTTTCGCACCTATTCCCCCAAACTGAGCCCCCTGCTGCCAAAGTGTCCCCATTTTTTGCACCTATACCCCAAAACGAAACTGCTGCCAAAAGTGTCCCAATTTCTGCACCCATACCCCAATCTGAGCCACTGCGCCGGGGTCCCCCATTACGCACCTATCCTAAACTGAGCCCCTCGCCATATGGTCCCCATTACTGCACCTGATACCCAATACTGAGCCCCTGCTGCCGTATGTTCCCCATTACTGCACCTATTTCCCCAATACTGGCCCTGCTGCCAAAATTCCCATTACTGACCGATACCCAATACTGAGCCACTCTGCCATATGGTCCCATTTACTGCACCCCGAACCCCCCTACTGGCCACGCTGCGGATGGCCCCCATTACTGCACCCATACCCCAATACTGACCCCGCGGCCGTATTGGTCCCTATTACTGCACCTGATTCCCCAAAAAACTACCCCTGCCCAAGGTTCCCTATTACTGCACCGATACCCAATAACCCTCACCCTATTTTCCCATTTCTGCCCATACCCTAAAAATGAGCCGTCTGCCCTATGGTCCCTTTTACTCCCGATACCCCCAAAACTGAGCCCCGCTGCCAATGTTTCCCTATTTCTGCCCTGATACCCCCAAACTGGCCCTGCTGCCGATGGCCCCTATTTCGCACAAAACCCCCAAAACTGACCACTGCTGCCGTATTGTCCCTAAAACTGCACCTGATTCCCCAAAACTGACTGCTGCTGCCATATTTCCCTATACGCACCTATACCCAAACTGAGCCCCTACCAATTTTTCCCCATTTCTGCACCTGAAACCCCAATACTGAGCCGCTGCTGCCATATGTGTCCCTATTACTGCCCGATACCCCAATACTGAGCCGCTGCTGCCATATGTGTCCCTATTACTGCACCTGTTTCCCCAATACTGAGCCGCTGCTGCCATATGTGTCCCTATTACTGCACCTGATACCCCAATACTGAGCCACTGCTGCCGTATGTGCCCCTATTACTGCACCTGATACCCCAATACTGAGCCGCTGCTGCCGTATGTGTCCCTATTACTGCACCTGATTCCCCAATACTGAGCTGCTGCTGCCATATGTGTCCCTATTACTGCACCTGATACCCTAATACTGAGCCGCTGCTACCATATGTGTCCCTATTACTGCACCTGATACCCTAAATACTGAGCCGCTGCTGCCATATGTGTCCCTATTACATGCCCGATACCCCAATACTGAGCCGCTGCTGCCATATGTGTCCCTATTACTGCACCTGTTTCCCCAATACTGAGCCGCTGCTGCCGTATGTGTCCCTATTACTGCACCTGATACCCTAAACTGAGCCGCTGCTGCCGTATGTGTCCCTATTAATGCACCTGATACCCCAATACTGAGTCGCTGCTGCCGTATGTGTCCCTATTACTACACCTGATACCCCAATACTGAGCCGCTGCTGCCGTATGTGTCCCTATTACTGCACCTGATACCCCTAAACTGAGCCGCTGCTGCCGTATGTGTCCCTAATAATGCACCTGATACCCCAATACTGAGTCGCTGCTGCTGCCGTATGTGTCCCTATTACTGCACCTGATACCCCAATACTGAGCCGCTGCTGCCGTATGTGTCCCTATTACTGCACCTGATACCCCAATACTGAGTCGCTGCTGCCGTATGTGTCCCTATTACTGCACCTGATTCCCCAATACTGAGCCGCTGCTGTCGTATGTGTCCCTATTACTACACCTGATACCCCAATACTGAGCCGCTGCTGCAGTATGTGTCCCTATTACTACACCTGATACTCCAATACTGAGCCGCTGCTGCCGTATGTGTCCCTATTACTGCTCCTGATTCCCCAATACTGAGCCGCTGCTGTCGTATGTGTCCCTATTACTACACCTGATACCCCAATACTGAGCCGCTGCTGCAGTATGTGTCCCTATTACTACACCTGATACTCCAATACTGAGTCGCTGCTGCCGTATGTGTCCCTATTACTGCACCTGATTCCCCAATACTGAGCCGCTGCTGTCGTATGTGTCCCTATTACTGCACCTACTGTGTGGTTCTATGTGACCTCTAAATTCTAAAGCACCCCTCTATAATATAGTAATGCCGGGTGCAAGTGCCCTAGAAAACAGTGCCCACATTTTTGTCCCCTAGACTGTAATAATGCCCTGTGTGCCCCTTTGACAGTCACAGTAACCTGCGTTCCCCTATAACAATAAGTGCCAACTTTACTTTTAATAATGTCCCAAGTCTCCCCCCTGTACAGCTCCCCTATACACCATATAATGCCCCTCACTGGATATATACTGACCCCTTAATATCCCCAAACTATTTAATGGCTCCAACACTGTGTGATGGCCCCTAGATAGCATCCATATAGCATAATACACCAGATAGTCCTCAATATAGTATAATGCACCCCCATATACAGCCTCTGTAGTATAATGCACCCCCATATAGAGCCTCTGTAGTATAATGCACCCCCATATAGAGCCTCTGTAGTATAATGCACCCCCATATAGAGCCTCTGTAGTATAATGCACCCCCATGTAGAGCCTCTGTAGTATAATGCACCCCCATATGGAGCCTCTGTAGTGTAATGCACCCCCATATGGAGCCTCTGTAGTATAATGCACTCCCCATATGGAGCCTCTGTATTATAATGCACCCCCATATACAGCCTCTGTAGTATAATGCAACCCCATATGGAGCCTCTGTAGTATAATGCACCCCCATATGGAGCCTCTGTAGTATAATGCACCCCCATATAGAGCCTCTGTAGTATAATGCACCCCCATATGGAGCCTCTGTAGTATAAAGCACTCCCCATATGGAGCCTCTGTAGTATAATGCGCCCCCATATGGAGCCTCTGTAGTATAATGCACCCCCATATAGAGCCTCTGTAGCATAAGGCACCCCCATATAGAGCCTCTGTAGTATAATGCACCCCCATATGGAGCCTCTGTAGTATAATGCACCCCCATATGGAGCCTCTGTAGTATAATGCACCCCCATGTAGAGCCTCTGTAGTATAATGCACCCCCATGTAGAGCCTCTGTAGTATAATGCACCCCCATATAGAGCCTCTGTAGTATAATGCACCCCCATGTAGAGCCTCTGTAGTATAATGCACCCCCATATGGAGCCTCTGTAGTGTAATGCACCCCCATATGGAGCCTCTGTAGTATAATGCACTCCCCATATGGAGCCTCTGTATTATAATGCACCCCCATATACAGCCTCTGTAGTATAATGCACCCCCATATGGAGCCTCTGTAGTATAATGCACCCCCATATGGAGCCTCTGTAGTATAATGCACCCCATGTAGAGCCTCTGTAGTATAATGCACCCCCATATGGAGCCTCTGTAGTATAAAGCACTCCCCATATGGAGCCTCTGTAGTATAATGCGCCCCCATATGGAGCCTCTGTAGTATAATGCACCCCCATATAGAGCCTCTGTAGCATAAGGCACCCCCATATAGAGCCTCTGTAGTATAATGCACCCCATATGGAGCCTCTGTAGTATAATGCACCCCCATATGGAGCCTGGTAGTATAATGCACCCCCATATAGAGCCTCTGTAGTATAATGCACCCCCCATGTAGAGCCTCTGTAGTATAATGCACCCCCATGTAGAGCCTCTGTAGTATAATGCACCCCCACATACAGCCTCTGTAGTATAATGCACCCCCATATGGAGCATCTATAGTATAATGCAGCCCATATACAGCCTCTGTAGTATAATGCACCCCCATATGGAGCCTCTGTAGTATAATGCAGCCCCATATACAGCCTCTGTTGTATAATGTACCCCCATGTGGAGCCTCTGTAGTATAATGCAGCCCCATATGGAGCCTCTGTAGTATAATGCATCCCCATATGGAGCCTCTGTAGTATAATGCACCCCCATATAGAGCCTCTGTAGTATAATGCACCCCCATGTAGAGCCTCTGTAGTATAATGCACCCCCATAAAGAGCCTCTGTAGTATAATGCACCCCCATATAGAGCCTCTGTAGTATAATGCACCCCCATGTAGAGCCTCTGTAGTATAATGCACCCCCATATACAGCCTCTGTAGTATAATGCACCCCCATATAGAGCCTCTGTAGTATAATGCACCCCTCATGTAGAGCCTCTGTAGTAATAATAATAATAATCTTTATTTTTATATAGCGCTAACATATTCCGCAGCGCTTTACAGTTGCACACATTATCGTTGCTTTCCCCGAAGGGGCTCACAATCTAGATTCCCTATCTGTATGTTTTTTGGAGTGTGGCAGGAAACCGGAGTACCCGGAGGAAACCCACGCAAACACGGGGAGAACATACATAATGCACCCCCATATAGAGCCTCTGTAGTATAATGCACCCTCCATGTAGAGCCTCTGAAGTATAAATGCACCCCCATGTAGAACCTCTGTAGTATAATGCACCCCCATATGGAGCCTTTGTAGTATAATGCACCCCCATATAGAGCCTCTGTAGTATAATGCACCCCCATATGAGCCTCTGTAGTATAATGCACCCCCATATAGAGCCTCTGTAGTATAATGCACCCCATATAGGAGCCTCTGTAGTGTAATGCACCCCCATATGGAGCCCTGTAGTATAATGCACCCCCATATGGAGCCTCTGTAGTATAATGCACTCCCATATGGAGCCTCTGTAGTATAATGCACCCCCATATAAGCCTATGTAGTATAATGCACCCCATATGGAGCCTCTGTAGTATAATGCACCCCCATATGGAGCCTCTGTAGTATAATGCAACCCCCATATGGAGCCTCTGTAGTATAATGCACCCCCATATAGAACCTCTGTAGTATAATACACCCCCATATACAGCCTCTGTTGTATAATGCACCCCCATATAGAACCTATGCAGTATAATGCACCCCCATATAGAGCCTATGTAGTATAATGCTGTCATGGGTGCATCGCCACGAAGATCGTCGCGATTGCACATTCTGACTTCTCACAGCTGAGCTTCTGTTTCTTTGTTTTTTGGTGATGTGAGAGTTAATTTTTCCTAGCTCTTTGCTAAGGCTAGGTGCAGCCTCGCCCGGCTGCTTTTGATTATGTTCTAATTAGTTTCCTTTATATTTCTGCCAGTCTGGGTGTTAGACGCCGGTGAAAGCATTCATGTAGTTCAGCAGACTGGATCGGTTCTGAGAATATTTAAGCTAAGAGTTCATTAGGTGTTTTTACTCTTATAGCTTATAGTTAAATCTCTGAGACCTTAGGTGTTCCTACTGTGTGTGAGTGTTGTATGTAAGACTTTATTTACTTTATTCCTTCTCTTTCTTGTATGTCTTTCTGTTCATTATCCGTTACCTGTTCATTCCCTTTGGTGGTATTCAGGGTCCTTCTTAGGACTAGAATACAGTTGGCAGGGATTGATAGGAGACAGGGTTTACGCTGGTGGCCTGGACCTCTGTACCTTTAACAGTACCTCCAGGTTGAGGGATTAGTTAGGACCCCAGTTCAGGGTCAGCTTAGACCCCGGTCACCCTCTAGCCGAGACAGCGTATAACGGATTCCGTTTTGACCCAGTGGACATTCTGTCAGGTAAATCCATGTTATAATATATCTATGCGCATGTTATATAGTATGTTGCCCTTTTTGATATAGATTACAGACATCTCATATATATATCTGCTATACAGCGTGACATTTTCACCGGCCCAAACTAAAGATTCTCCCCAGCTGTCATGGATCCAGTAGCCCAGCTGGCCCGGCAGTTGCAGGGGTTGTCCATGGAATTTGCAGACATTAAGTCCAAGGTTTTGTCCCTCCCAGAGCAAGCCAGATCTGAACCTAAGGTTGCTCTCCCGGACAGGTTCACTGGTGGGCGGGACAAATTTTTTACTTTCCGGAGGCATGTAAATTGTACTTTCGGCTGCGGCCTCGGTCATCTGGGAGTGAAGAGCAGAGGGTGGGAATTGTTATCTCGCCTCTTACAAGGGGACCCTCAATCTTGGGCGTTCTCTATTCCTCCAGGCTCCCCAGATCTCCAGTCAGTGGATCGATTTTTTACTGCCCTGGGTCTGGTATATGATGATCCGGATCGAGTTTCCCTTGCTGAAACAAAGTTACGTAAAATACGGCAAGGAAATCGTCCAGCGGAGGAATATTCTTCTGAGTTCCGTAGATGGGCAACAGATACTCAGTGGAATGACCCAGCTCTTAGGAGCCAGTTTTGTCAAGGGTTGTCTGACAAATTAAAAGATGTGTTGGCTCAGTATGATTCTCCTCCATCACTGGAGGCTGCTATGGCCCTCGCTATTCGCATTGATAGACGACTTCGGGGAAGACGCGAGGTAACTCCGCCCCCCATGATGACTCCACCTACTACTAAAGTCCCTTATACTGAGGTTCCCCTGGTCTGTTCTGAGGAACCCATGCAGTTGGGAGGGACATCATTTTGTAGGAGGGAATCGGCGGTGCGCCGCAAGACTAGAAGGTGTTTCTTTTGCGGGAGAGAGGGACATTTTGTTGGGGGTTGTCCATCCCGGACCTCTTTGACCCAAGGAGTTAACCTGGGAGTCTGTATTTCGTCCCCAAATCCCTCTCAGTTTATCGTGCCTGCGGAGGTGGTGATTGGTACTAGAACTGAGAGGATTTCTGTTTTTCTTGATAGTGGGTCCGGGGCTAATCTTGTGGACGCTCGGTTTGCCCAGGTGCATGGTATGCAACTGAGTGTATTGGCCAAACCGGTCCCTATACTCTCTATTGATTCTAGACCTCTTGGTCAAGGTAGCTTGGTTCAAGCTGTTCATAACATAGATCTTCGAGTAGGGGCAATACATAAAGAGCAATTGTCTTGTTATGTGTTGGAGGGTCTACCTACTCCTATTGTGTTGGGACTTCCTTGGTTGGCTAAACATAACCCAGTGATTGATTGGCAATCCAGAAAGATTAGCCAGTGGGGTGAATTTTGCAAGAATAACTGCATGAGCACGGTCATCGGTGCGGTTGTACCTAGGACTTTGCCTCCTTTTCTGGAGGACTTTGGGGAGATGTTCTCAGAGGAGGGGTGTAAAGAGTTACCTCCTCATCGCGCATATGACTGCTCAATAAAGTTGCTTCCTGATGCCTTATCTCGTACTTTCCCAGGGACCGGAGGATGGATGATCCGGTTCCTATTCCTCAGGAGGGAGTTGTAGTGTCAGCTGTATGCTCTGAGCTTGAGGGGGAGGTATTGGGGGCTCAGGGGGACGCCCCTGTGGGACTTCCAGGGAGACTGATAGTTCCAGATCAGTTAAGACTGAAGGTTACGGAGAACCGTTACAAACGGATGGCTGATAGGGGGAGAGTTTCTGGTCGAGATCTGAAGGTGAATGATCTGGTGTGGTTGTCTACCAGGAATATTAAACTTAAAGTTTCCTCCTGGAGGTTGGGTCCCAGATTCATCGGGCCGTACAGGATCAGCTCCATAATTAATCCTGTGGCATTTCGTCTGGACCTCCCTCCTACGTTTAAAATTCATAATGTGTTTCACAAGTCATTACTTAAAAAGTATGTGGCACCAGTCATACCGTCACCTCTACCTCCTTCAGTGGTGGTCAATGATAACGTGGACGGACCTTTCACACAACTCACCCGGACAGACCTGGTCATGAGGGTCCGGAGGCCCCTCGTAGAAGGGGGGGTACTGTCATGGGTGCATCGCCACGAAGATCGTCGCGATTGCACATTCTGACTTCTCACAGCTGAGCTTCTGTTTCTTTGTTTTTTGGTGATGTGAGAGTTAATTTTTCCTAGCTCTTTGCTAAGGCTAGGTGCAGCCTCGCCCGGCTGCTTTTGATTATGTTCTAATTAGTTTCCTTTATATTTCTGCCAGTCTGGGTGTTAGACGCCGGTGAAAGCATTCATGTAGTTCAGCAGACTGGATCGGTTCTGAGAATATTTAAGCTAAGAGTTCATTAGGTGTTTTTACTCTTATAGCTTATAGTTAAATCTCTGAGACCTTAGGTGTTCCTACTGTGTGTGAGTGTTGTATGTAAGACTTTATTTACTTTATTCCTTCTCTTTCTTGTATGTCTTTCTGTTCATTATCCGTTACCTGTTCATTCCCTTTGGTGGTATTCAGGGTCCTTCTTAGGACTAGAATACAGTTGGCAGGGATTGATAGGAGACAGGGTTTACGCTGGTGGCCTGGACCTCTGTACCTTTAACAGTACCTCCAGGTTGAGGGATTAGTTAGGACCCCAGTTCAGGGTCAGCTTAGACCCCGGTCACCCTCTAGCCGGAGACAGCGTATAACGGATTCCGTTTTGACCCAGTGGACATTCTGTCAGGTAAATCCATGTTATAATATATCTATGCGCATGTTATATAGTATGTTGCCCTTTTTGATATAGATTACAGACATCTCATATATATATCTGCTATACAGCGTGACAAATGCACCCCCATATGGAGCCTATGTAGTATAATGCACCCCCATATGGAGCCTCTGTAGTATAATGCACCCCCATATAGAGCCTCTGTAGTGTAATGCACCCTCATATGGAGCCTCTGTAGTATAATGCACCCCCATATGGAGCCTCTGTAGTGTAATGCACCCCCATATAGAGCCTCTGTAGTATAATGCACCCCATATGGAGCCTCTGTAGTGTAATGCACCCACATATGGAGCCTCTGTAGTATAATGCACCCCAATATGGAGCCTCTGTAGTATAATGCACCCCCATATAGAGCCTATGTAGTATAATGCACCCCCATATGGGGCCTCTGTAGTATAATGCACCCCCATATAGAGCCTCTGTAGTATAATACACCCCCATATACAGCCTCTGTTGTATAATGCACCCCCATATAGAACCTCTGTAGTATAATACATTGTAGTATAATACACCCCCATGTAGAGTCTCTGTAGTATTATGCACCCCCATATAGAGCCTATGTAGTATAATGCACCCCATATGGAGCCTC
Source organism: Oophaga sylvatica (assembly GCA_033576555.1). Lineage (NCBI taxonomy): Eukaryota > Metazoa > Chordata > Amphibia > Anura > Dendrobatidae > Oophaga > Oophaga sylvatica. The sequence continues at coordinate 21,305 of JARQOD010004716.1, forward strand.
TGTAGTATAATGCACCCCCATATAGAGCCTATGTAGTATAATGCACCCCCATATGGAGCCTCTGTAGTATAATGCACCCCATATAGAGCCTATGTAGTATAATGCATCCCCATATAGAGCCTCTGTAGTATAATGCACCCCCATGTTATGTTTCGGTAGCTGAGGAGTGCAGGCAAAAAAGGCAATACACCAGAGCAGTTGGAATCTATGAGATTGCAGTACCCTGACTAACCACCACAACTAGAGGCAGCCGTGGAGCGTTCCTACATTGGTCCTAGACGCCTCGTCACAGCCTGAGAAACTAACTACACCTAAAGATAGATATAGGAAAGCTATCTGCCCCGGAGCAGAACCCCAAAGATAATAGAAAGCCCCCGAACATGTAATGGCGGTTAGACAAGAAGAAATACTGACACAGAAAGAAAATACAAAAATTAGTAATAACCCACATATCACATGTACAGCTAATCAATAAACAGAACTGTGCTAAATAAACATGTGCATATTGGACATGGTAAAGAGACAAACTGTACATAATACAGAAATATCGCAAGGAAAAACAGCCATATAGTCTCAAAAATAGAAAACTTTATTGAAAAAACAATAAAAACAACACGAAAGAAAAGGGAAAAAACAGGGATGGCAAGAGGGAAGTACTACAATATGGCGGTAGTATGAAACACCAAGTGGGAAAAAACCATGGGCAGGAAGACGCAAAAATGCTCACAATTTAAACAATGCATAATAGAAAAATGTAAAAATAGATGAACATGGCACATAAGAAATGACACAGGTACACAAATCAATCCAATATTGCAAAATAGAATAAAACTAGTGGTGCTAAATTAGCACCAGAAGCATACGGTGTAAATGCATAGCACTATAAACAAGTAGATTGATATCCAAACAATGTAACACAGGTGAAATGTTAGGTTGGCACCATATAATGACTGTGCATAAGTATGCAAAGCACAAGGCTCAATATCTATATCTATAAATGTGCAGTTTATATAGCAAGCAGCATGCAGCAATGAATACCAAGTGGATGCATACACGTGCCATAGTAGGCTACAACGGCTATATAGGAATGTGCAGAATATAATGCACTACATGCAGATATATATAATCAATCATTGATATAATGTTATGTCACATATGGTGCCATGGAGATGCGTACAAGTGCCATAGTAGCTGTAATGACGGTATACCTCAAAGTAAGCAGAGCGACATCCAGCCCTCCCCGACGCGCGTTTCGGAGCCTGGGTGCTCCTTCCTCAGGGGGCATGCCCTGTGTCATTTCTTATGTGCCATGTTCATCTATTTTTACATTTTTCTATTATGCATTGTTTAAATTGTGAGCATTTTTGCGTCTTCCTGCCCATGGTTTTTTCCCACTTGGTGTTTCATACTACCGCCATATTGTAGTACTTCCCTCTTGCCATCCCTGTTTTTTCCCTTTTCTTTCGTGTTGTTTTTATTGTTTTTTCAATAAAGTTTTCTATTTTTGAGACTATATGGCTGTTTTTCCTTGCGATATTTCTACAGAAAGAAAATAGTATGAGCAAACGCTGGGCCCAAACTAACTAAATAGAAAAGGATAGGAAGGGTACTTACTGCAATCCCAGAAAACCCTGAAAAGCACCAACTCTACTAATTTCAAAAACACCTGAGATCACACGACCTCTACCACCTAAATTAGCTCTCTGGTGTAACAAAATCAAAACAGCAGCCACTGAAAAAACTGGAAAAAGCAAAAGTACAAACATCAGTGGCTGAACAAAACTGAGAGGGCAGAAGCCCCCGGAGGGGACCCTGAAGGCCCCCACAGAAGTGCAGGACAAAATGCAAAAATATAGCACAAACACAAAAGAAGAAAATGTCTTATCTGTTAGCAGGAGATGCAGACACGACACAGCAGGCTACAAGGGAAACTGGAATAAAGGATTCAGACCAGAACAATTGATCACCGGCAACCCTGATGGGAAGGTGACTCCCTTATATAAGACCAGTCAGTAACACCTGATTCCCAGTCCTCACAATCTTCACTGGACAGACTAGCACCGCTTGTAACCACCAGAGGGAGCCTCTGCTCAGAACTCATCTCAAACCCATTCACAACAGTACCCCCCCCTTGAGGAGGGGTCACCGAACCCTCATTTGAGCAACCAGGTCGGTCAGGATGAGTTCTATGATACGCACGGATAAGTCTCCTAGCATGGATGTCCGAAGCAAACACCCAAGAATTGTCATCCTGACCATAACCTCTCCATTTAACCAAATACTGGAGTTTCCGTCTAGAAAAACGAGAATCTAATATTTTCTCAACCACATACTCCAGATTTCCCTCAACCAAAACAGGGTCAGGAGGCACAGCAGCAGGAACCACTGGCTCAACAAACCTCTTCAACAAGGACTTGTGGAACACGTTATGGATCTTAAATGTCCCTGGAAGAAGCAAACGAAAAGAAACAGGATTAATAATCTCCATGATCTTATAAGGTCCAATGAACCTAGGCTTAAATTTAGGAGATGCTACTCTCATAGGAATATTCTTTGAGGACAACCAGACCAAGTCCCCCACTTTAAACCGAGGACCATCAGTCCTATGCCGGTTAGCAAACCGCTGGGCCCTCTCCTGAGAGAGGGACAACCTTTCCACTACCTGGTCCCAAATCAGTTGCATACGCTCCACAACAGAATCAACACCTGGACAGACAGAAGCCGCCGTCTGTCCTGAAGAAAATCGAGGGTGAAATCCAGAATTACAGAAAAACGGAGACATCAAAGTAGCAGAGCTAGCCCTATTATTAAGAGCAAACTCAGCCAAAGGCAAAAAAGAGACCCAGTCATCCTGATCAGCAGACACAAAGCATCTTAGATAAGTCTCCAATGTCTGGTTTGTTCTCTCAGTTTGACCATTGGTCTGAGGATGAAATGCCGAGGAGAAAGACAATTGAACACCCAGTTTAGAACAAAAAGTCCTCCAAAATCTGGAAACAAACTGGACTCCTCTGTCAGACACAATGTTCTCAGGAATGCCGTGTAAACGAATCACGTGCTGAAGGAACAACGGCACCAATTCAGAGGAGGAAGGCAACTTAGGTAATGGCACAAGATGTATCATCTTGGAAAACCTATCACAAATTACCCAGATGGTGGTCATTCTCTGAGAAACAGGAAGGTCGGAAATGAAATCCATAGAGATATGGGTCCATGGTCTCTTGGGCACAGGCAATGGCATCAACAAACCACTAGAGCGAGAGCAAGGCTTGGAGCGAGAGCAAGTCCCGCAGGACTGCACAAATTCCCTGACATCACGAGACAAGGTAGGCCACCAAAAGGACCGACTAACCAAGTCTCTGGTACCAAAAATTCCGAGATGCCCAGCCAACGCGGAACAATGAATCTCAGACATCACACTCTTTTTCCACTGGTCCGGGACAAACAATTTTCCAACAGGGCAGCACTCGGGCCTATCCTCCTGACACCCCTCCAGAGCAAGTCTCAAATTGGGCTAGATGGCGGAAAGAACTACACCCTCTTTCAAAATAACAGAAGGATCAGATAACTCAGGAGAGTCCGCAAGGAAACTCCTCGAGAGGGTATCCGCCTTAACATTCTTAGTGCCAGGAAGAAAGGAAACCACAAAATTAAAACGTGTGAAAAACAAGGCCCACCTGGCCTGTCTAGGATTGAGTCGCTTGGCAGATTCCAGATAGACCAGATTCTTATGGTCCGTAAGGACCACCACCTGATGTTTGGCTCCCTCCAGCCAATGTCTCCACTCTTCAAAAGCCCACTTCATGGCCAATAACTCCCGATTACCCACGTCATAATTATGTTCAGTAGGAGAAAATTTTCGAGAGAAAAAGGCACAAGGGTTACTTTTAGAGGTCTCTGGATCTTTTTGGGACAAAACGGCACCTGCCCCAATTTCAGAGGCATCAACCTCCACCTGAAATGGCAGAGAAACATCAGGCTGCCGTAGAACAGGAGCAGAAGTGAATCTCTGCTTAAGTTCCTGAAATGCAGAGACTGCCTCAGGAGGCCAATTCACCACATCAGAACCCTTTCTGGTCAAATCAGTTAATGGTTTAACAATAACCGAGAAATTACCAATAAATTTACGATAAAAGTTGGCAAAACCCAAAAATCTCTGAAGAGCCTTTAATGAAGTAGGTTGGACCCAATCACAGATGGCCTGAACCTTGACCGGGTCCATTTCAATTACAGATGGGGACAAAATGAATCCCAGAAATGAGATCCTCTGTACGCCAAAAAGACACTTTGATCCCTTCACATACAGAGCATTCTCTCTCAAAATCTGGAATACAGTTCGAACATGTTTCACATGAGAGTCCCAGTCATTAGAAAAAATCAAGATATCATCCAAATAAACAATCAGAAACTTGTCCACAAAATCCCTGAAAATGTCATTCATGAAGGACTGGAAGACGGAAGGAGCATTAGTGAGCCCAAAGGGCATCACCAGGTACTCAAAATGCCCTTCAGGGTATTGAATGCCGTCTTCCATTCATCCCCGTGCTTAATGCGAATAAGGTTATACGCCCCCCTGAGGTCAAGCTTGGTAAACCAAGTAGCGTTTTTCACCCTGGAAAACAGGTCAGAAATCAAGGGTAACGGGTATTGATATTTCACAGTAATATTGTTCAAGAGACGATAATCAATACACGGCCTTAATGAACCATTCTTTTTGGCCACAAAGAAAAAACCGGCACCTAAGGGTGAAGAGGATGGTCTGATATGACCCTTCTCCAATGATTCCTTGATATAAGACCGCATAGCGTCATGTTCAGGTACAGACAAGTTAAAAAGGCGACCTTTAGGGAATTTACTACCCGGCACTAATTCAATAGCGCAGTCATAGCTCCTATGGGGAGGCAAGGATGCAGATTTACTTTCGCTAAACACATCAGATAAATCAATCAAAAAGTCAGGAACATCCTGAGCCTGGGGGGAGGCAGAAAAAACAGGAGTGTTGGTATTAACACATTGGCAGCCCCAACTGGTTACAGACACAGATTTCCAATCCAAAACAGGATTATGAGACTGTAACCAAGGAAAACCCAGCACGATAATGTCATGCAGATTATACAGAACCAAAAATTTGCAGCACTCCTGGTGATCAGGTTCAACCCTCATTATCACCTGAGTAGAAAACTGGGGTTTATTCTCAGCCAAAGGGGTAGAATCGATCCCCAGTAGGGGAATAGACTTCTGTAGGGGTATCAAGGGAAATCCACAACGTTTAGCAAAATCATAATCCATCAGGTTAATAGCTGCTCCAGAATCAACGAAAGCCTGAGCAGAAAATGAGGACAGAGAGCATATCAGAGTGACAGTTAATAAAAACTTAGTCTGAACACTACCCAAGACAACTGAGCGTGCAAAACGTCTTCCCCGCTTAGGGCAGACTGAAATAGCATGAGAGGCATCACCACAGTAGAAACATAACCCATTGCGCTTTCGAAACTCATGACGCTGTGCCCCAGACACCACTCTATCACACTGCATGGGTTCAGAAGCTGGTTCCCCAAGCAACACCATTCCACGCATACTTCTCCGCTCACGCAAACGTCTGTCAATTTGAATCGCTAATGACATAGAATCATTGAGACCAGAGGGGACAGGGAATCCCACCATAACATCCTTTACATTATCTGACAGACCCTTCCGGAAAAGGGCTGCCAAAGCTTCGTCATTCCATTTGGTCAGGATTGCCCACCTACGGAATCTCTGACAGTATAACTCAGCGTCATCAAGCCCCTGATTTAATGCCAACAAGGCTTTCTCAGCTTGATCAGTGACATTAGGCTCATCGTACAATAACCCCAAGGCCTGAAAAAATGCATCAACATCACTCAAAACAGGATCCCCAGGTATCAGGGAAAAAGCCCAATCCTGAGGATCGCCGCGCAGGAGAGAGATGACAATTTGAACCTGCTGCGCTGCGTTCCCTGAGGACTTAGATTTTAAGGCAAAAAACAATTTACAATTATTTTTGAAATTCTGAAACTTAGCTCGATCCCCTAAAAACAAATCTGGCATGGGAATCCTAGGTTCCACAACAGGCAACCCAGCAAGATAGATAGCAATACTCCGAACCTCAGTGGCAAGCTGATCCACACGGCCAGACAACTGTGCAAACTCCATTGAGAGAAAAGATCCTCCCCAGCACCCAGAGATACAGAGGGAAAAAAAAAAAAATGCAACAAACAGAAAAATATCTCTGACACTATTTTTTCCCTTCTGCGAGTACCATACAATTTTCAATTTTTAGGCCAGTGATACTGTTATGTTTCGGTAGCTGAGGAGTGCAGGCAAAAAAGGCAATACACCAGAGCAGTTGGAATCTATGAGATTGTAGTACCCTGACTAACCACCACAACTAGAGGCAGCCGTGGAGCGTTGCTACGTTGGTCCTAGACGCCTTGTCACAGCCTGAGAAACTAACTACACCTAAATATAGATATAGGAAAGCTATCTGCCCCGGAGCAGAACCCCAAAGACAATAGAAAGCCCCCAAACATGTAATGGCGGTTAGACAAGAAGAAATACTGACACAGAAAGAAAATAGTATGAGCAAACACTGGGGCCCAAACTAACTAAATAGAAAAGGATAGGAAGGGTACTTACTGCAATCCCAGAAAACCCTGAAAAGCACCAACTCTACTAATTTCAAAAACACCTGAGATCACACGACCTTTACCACCTAAATTAGCTCTCTGGTGTAACAAAATCAAAACAGCAGCCACTGAAAAAACTGGAAAAAGCAAAAGTACAAACATCAGTGGCTGAACAAAACTGAGAGGGCAGAAGCCCCCGGAGGGGACCCTGAAGGCCCCCACAGAAGTGCAGGACAAAATGCAAAAATATAGCACAAACACAAAAGAAGAAAATGTCTTATCTGTTAGCAGGAGATGCAGACACGACACAGCAGGCTACAAGGGAAACTGGAATAAAGGATTCAGACCAGAACAATTGATCACCGGCAACCCTGATGGGAAGGTGACTCCCTTATATAAGACCAGTCAGTAACACCTGATTCCCAGTCCTCACAATCTTCACTGGACAGACTAGCACCGCTTGTAACCACCAGAGGGAGCCTCTGCTCAGAACTCATCTCAAACCCATTCACAACACTCTGTAGTATAATGCACCCCCATATAGAGCCTATGTAGTATAATGCACCCCCATATGGAGCCTCTGTAGTATAATTCACCCCCATATAGAGCCTATGTAGTATAATGCATCCCCATATACAGCCTCTGTAGTGTAATGCACCCCCATGTAGAGCCTCTGTAGTATAATGCACCCCCATATGGAGCCTCTGTAGTATAATGCACCCACATATAGAGCCTCTGTAGTGTAATGCACCCCAATGTAGAGCCTCTGTAGTATAATGCACCCCCATATGGAGCCTCTGTAGTATAATGCACCCCCATATAGAGCCTCTGTAGTATAATGCACCCCCATATAGAGCCTCTGTAGTATAATGCACCCCCATATAGTGCCTCTGTAGTGTAATGCACCCCCATGTAGAGCCTCTGTAGTGTAATGCACCCCCATGTAGAGCCTGTGTAGTATAATGCACCCCCATATAGAGCCTCTGTAGTATAATGCACCCCCATATAGAGCCTCTGTAGTGTCATGCACCCCCATGTAGAGCCTCTGTAGTATAATGCACCCCCATATGGAGCCTCTGTAGTATAATGCACCCCCATATGGAGCCTCTGTAGTATAATGCACCTCCATATGGAGCCTCTGTAGTATAATGCACCCCCATATGGAGCCTCTGTAATATAATGCACCCCCATATGGAGCCTCTGTAATATAATGCACCCCCATATGGAGCCAATGTAGTATAATGCACCCCCATATGGAGCCTCTGTAGTATAATGCACCCCAATATGGAGCCTCTGTAGTATAATGCACCCCCATGTAGAGCCTCTGTAGTATAATGCACCCCCATATGGAGCCTCTGTAGTATAATGCACCCCCATATAGAGCCTCTGTAATATAATGCATCCCCATATGGAGCCTCTGTAATATAATGCACCCCCATATAGAGCCTCTGTATTATAATGCACCCCCATATAGAGCCTCTGTATTATAATGCACCCCCATATGGAGCCTCTGTATTATAATGCACCCCCATGTACGCTACTGAGTCGAGGGGAAGATGGATGGTGTATAAGTACGTTTGTTGCATTAAATAGGTAATCATCAGCTTGTATATTACCCCATGTTACTGTGTATTGCAGACTATCTATCGTTTATGCACTGTACAGTTTTATATATTATGAAATGCTCCTGTTATTGCATATTATAGTTTCACCCTTTCCTGTCACATCTACGATCAATAAAAGAAGGTTACAGCTTTACAGCCTCAGGGGGTTTAGCTACGTGTCTCATTACACACCGTGCTAACGTGTATGAGGACAGCATAATAATGAGGTACAATATGTCACAAAAAAACATTCTAAGAATCAGTGGGATACGTTAAAGCATTCCAGAGCGATAACCTCATGAAGTGAGAGTGGTCAGAATTGTAAAAACTAGCCCGGTCATTAAGGTCAATTTTGGCTTTGTCACTAAGTGGTTAAATAAAAAATTAATATTAACCACATAAAACATAAGACAACACAATGGGTCCAATTTAACAAAACTGGCTAAAAGAAGCCTGTCTTTGTTACCCATAGCAATGAGATCTGATTACTATGGATAACTAATAGATTTTCTTCTAGACAGTTTTGATAAATGACGCTCAGTTTTTCTTCCATGCTGACAGTCTCCCATACAATCATCAGAGGAGATTATGTGGTCGCCGGCGGGGGAGAAGTTACAAGCTCCATGACCTCAGATCTACAGACTTTGTTCCTTTTGTGTACAATGAATATTGGCACATGAGAGACCTGATATGTAATAGAGCAGATAATGGTCTTTCTGACAGCTGCCATGATGGAGATGATGGACATGTGTGACTAGCTCGCCCAACCCCACAACATAATCCATATCAGAGGTTAGTCAGATGCTTCTATATAAGGCTGGATTGTATCTCACTCAGCGATGGATGACTTCTGAGAGACCATTGTTTGCGAAAAAGAAGGCTAAGAGAAGACTTAATAGCTGTCTACAAATATCTGAAGGGCTGTCACATTGTAGAGGGATCATCATTATTCTCATTTGCACAAGGAAAGACGAGAAGCAATGGGATGAAACTGAAAGGGAGAAGATACAGATTAGATATTAGAAAAAACTTTTTGACAGTGAGGGTGATCAATGAGTGGAACAGGCTGCCACGAGAGCTGGTGAGTTCTCCTTCAATGGAAGCCTTCACACAGAGGCTGGACAGACATCTGTCTGAGATGGTTTAGTGATTCCTGCATTGAGCAGGGGGTTGGACACGAGGACCCTGGAGGTCCCTTCCAACTCTAACATTCTAGGATTCTGTGATTCTATCATTGCGGTTAGTCCCTGTCGGGACTGAAAACAGAAGGCTAATCCCGATAATTTCCTTTGCGCTGATGTACCCGATGCCCCCCCTCTCTAAGCCAAACCAAAAATTCTGCAGTCACTACTCCTCTTGCCCGGTCGCATTTATCGACCAGCCTTCCCTGAATTAAGGAGCGCCATTCCTCCCAAGCCTTACCATAAACCTCCCAGGTAGCCGGTGAAACAGAGGTGCGGATTAAGGGCATTAATGATTGGCCACTATGTCCCATAGGGACGGCGGACCCTGAATACCCGTCGGTTGCGCACTGGGAAGCTGGATTCTGAAGGCCTGCCAATCGGAAGATAAAAGAGGGTTAATCAGATTATCGTCTACCTCCGCCACTACTGTGGCTCGACACCAGATATTGTTTTCCAAGCATAGCAGTGCTAACCGACGTAACAGAGCAAGTATAGGCAAGGATGTGGTTGACGTGTGGTTCAAGCTCTTAGCGGTTGTCATATTTTTTGTTTGAAACCGAATATTTGCATTTGTCAACAGCTTGGCCCAAACCTCAATAGCTGTAACTATTGAAAAAATTTCCCCCAGGGCTGGATCTCGTCCCCAGCTCGATGTGGTCCATAGCTCTGGCCAATTGCTTTTGCACCATTGGTCTTTGTAAACCGCTGCAAAACCATGTTTTTTACTCCACCGTACTGCGAGCCCTGTGTCTTTACTTGACGTGTCTTTAGCCATGACACATGTATGGCCATTATATGATTGCAGGAATGTTTTCCAGACTAGCAGATCTGCTTTTAACGAGCGAGTTAATCTAATTCTATGACCGGGCTGGGAAATGCCCTTTGTTTCCAACGATAATCGGCGAGAGAAGGCTCTGCCGACCGGCATTACGTGGCTGGCAAATGTCAATAGGCCCAGTAGGGCCTGCATCTGCTGAAGGGTGACTTTTAAAACTTTACAGAAACCTTCCAGCATCTGCAGCGTGTTTTGTATTTTTTCTGAAGGTAACCGGAAAACCATCGAATTGGTGTCTATTTCAATGCCCAAGAAAGGCAGTACGTTACACAGTCCGACTGTTTTATCAGGTGATAGCGGGACACCGAAATTACGCGATATCAGTTTAAATTTTGTTAGCAGGAAAGAACAGAGTTTGGAATTTCTTGGACCGACGAACAAAAAATCGTGGAGGTAATGAATCAGAGAATTACTGCCTGTTTCATGACCATATGTCGACGTAGTCGTTATTCCAAATTTTTTGCTTTGTCTCCTGGTCTAAGTGTGCACCTAGATCCCGCAGAAAAAAGCATCCTTGTGAAAACTCGCTGACTGAAGCGTAGTGTTACTTTTAGCTGTACCCCTTGGTTGCGGTAAGCGTTGCTCCTTAATAGCTGAGGATAGCTCATTCTCCCTTGAAATCAAACCATTTAACGTTAGATAATCATTGATCTTAGCACACTCACCGCTGTGTGACGCAGGAGGAGTGGCGACTGATGCTGGCGGAACCCCGGCTCCCGCTGGCGCAGGAGGGGTGAAATCCCAGGATGGAGGAACTCCGGCTCCTGCCAGGGTGATAGACTGGTTAATGCAGTGGCTGGAAGGTCCGGGGAATGAGAGGCGTCTTCCCGGCTGAAAGCCACATTAGGAGCGCGTGATAGAATATCGTGCGCTAGAGCCGGAGTGAAGCCAAGTGATAGCGGAACTCCAGCTCCGTGTTGGTAGATGGTCTGATAGTTGTAAAGGCTGGAAGCCCTGGGGGATGGGTGTCCCCGGCTGATAGCCTCCGAAGGGGCACGTGACTTTTGGTGTTCGCTGCGTGCCCGATGTCGCCTATCGGGCCGCCGCGACGCTTCGGATTCTTCTGACATGGACGCAGATTGTGATGCCCTATATCTGTTTCGACTTGAGTGTGAACTGCGTCCGCAATTATAGCGTGGCAGGCGTTTCCTCAGTGCCTGCATGGGACGTCACGGAGGCTGCAGGATGGGGTCGGTAACCGGCCTCCTTGTGTCCCAGTGCAGGCGCTGCCTCAGCGCTCGCAGGAGACATCGTGGAGCCCATTCCCAGGCTGTCCTGGCTTTGTTCAGGCCGGGACAGGAAGTGATCTAACGGAGGGGGCAGAGCCAGGAAGCGCTGCGCAGGAAGCCGGGCCGGGACATCAGGCAACCGTGCCCGGCGTGTACCGGCCCGCCCCCTGCGGCTACAAGCGGGCACACCAGATGCCTCCCCCACCTACAGCCATTCAGGATGGCGGGTGCCTCGCCCCGACCGCCGGCCCACCGACGCCAGCTGCACCTCGCCTACCCCCGGAACAGACGCCCCCATCGCAGGAGGCCCCAACTCCGGGATCTGGCTGGTAACACTGGGGGCAGAAGGGGAGCAGGGGGAGGACCGGGGAGTTGATATAGACGTGGGGCACATAGGACGATGCTGGACCACTGGGCCCGGGAGGGACAGGGGGCTGGGGAGGCTCAGACCCAGGTACTGCTGGGGAGCGAGGAGACGACGCAAGGAGATGAGCACTGAGGGTGCTAATCATAGTTTGAATCCAGTGCTCACCTTCCTGCGCCGCTCTCCTCTGCAGGGCCTCAGTCCACTCGTCTGCCATGGCTACCAGGGAGGGGGTCTCAGAGGAAACACAGGACAACAGCTAAACAACAGCTTCCCAGTGACCGCCCGAGGGGGAAAGAAGTTGCTGACCAGAACACCTAGATTTAACCCCTGTAGATGTGGCCGCAGATACCTTCCCCTCCAAGGTCACTGGACAGCTGGGCATCCCCAATTAGTACATCACTGAGGGGAGTGGTGCAAGGGGGGGTGAATTGGGCACAGACCGTATTCCACTAGCATCCATCTTATGGGCGGCTTCCCAGTCAGAGGCACATTCCTTAGTCAGTACTGTGTCTGCCATTCTATGATTGCGGTTAGTCCCTGTCGGCCTCTTTCTCAACCTCTTCCTCATGGTGTGAACACACAGCACTGTGTAGAGGCATCATCTGATGTGTCTGAGATATGCCCAAGTACCAATGCAAAATCTGTTCAGTAAATAAGGAAGATTTATTGTTTCTCAGGAGATCAAAAAAGTCACGGTCTCTTGGAGTACTATCAACACATCTCCCAACATGTCTGCATATCTGCTGCAGGAATCAATGCAAGACATATTTCATTAAGCTTTACAGATTAGCAGATTAATGTTATATTGTTATATACAGCTCTGGCAAAAGAGACCACTGCAAAATGTTCAGTTTGTCTGATTTTTCTCTTTATATTTTTGAGTAAAATGTAAATTGCTCTTTTATTCTATAAACTACTGACAACGTCTCCGAATTTCCAAGCAATAAATTTTGTATTTATTTTCAGAAAATGAGAAATGGTCAAAATAACAAAAAAAAGTGCAGTGCTTGCAGACCTCAAATAATGCTAAGAAAACAAGTTCATAATCATTTAGAAACAACAATACTAATGTTTTAACTCAGGAAGAGTTCAGAAATCAATATTTTGTGGAATAACCATGATTTTTCATCACAGCTTTCATGCATCTTGGCATGCTTTCCACCAGTCTTTCACACTGCTTATGGGTGACCTTATGCCACTCCTGGTACATAAATGTAAGCCGTTCTTCTTCTTTGATGGCTTGTGACTTTCCATCTTCCTCTTGATTACATTCCAGAGGTTTTCAGTGGGGTTCAGGTCTGGAGATTGGGCGGCCATGACAGGGATTTGAAGTGGTGCTCCTTCATCCACACATTGATTGACCTAGCTGTGTGGCATGGCGCATTGTCCTGCTGGAAAAACCAGTCCACAGAGTTGGGGAACATTGCCTGAGCAGAAGGAATCAGGTGTTTTTCCAGGATAACCTTGTATGCGGCATGATTCATACGTCCTTTGCAAAGATTAACCTGCCCAATTCCAACCTTGCTGAAGCATCCCCAGATCATCACCGATCCTCCACCAAATTTCACAGTGGGTGCAAGACACTGTGGGTTGTACACCTCTCCAGGTCTCCGTCTAACCATTAGACGACCAGGTGTTGGGCAAAGCTGAAAATTAGACTCATCAGAGAAGATTACCTTCCTCCAGTCCTCTATGGTCCAATCCTTTCCCAAACTTCAGCCTGGCTCTCCTTTGCTTCTCATTGATGACAGGCTTTTTTTCTAGCTTTACATGATTGAGCCCTGCCTCTAGGAGCCTGTTACGAACTGCCCTTGCTGTGCACTTCACCCCAGCTGCCAATTGCCATTCCTTTTGTAGGTCACTTGATGTCATCCTGCGGTTGCTGAGTGACATTCGAATAAGATGACGGTCATCCTGGTCAGGGAGAGTCGTTTTCGCCCTCTTTCAGTCTGTAGCTTTGTTGTCCCCAATATCTGCTACTTGACCTTGTTGTAGTGGACTGCCGTCTTAGAAATTTTAAGGATGAAGGCAACATGACGCTCACTGTATCCCTCTGCTAGTAAAGCCAGAATTGAGCCCTTCTTTTCCTCACTCAAGACTTTTCTTTTAAACTTGTAATTTCTATGCAGCTGAACGCTCCAGTCCGAGTGCCGGAGGCAGTGCCGGGTATTTAGGCGAGAGACTCGCGCAAGTTTCTTGCATTGCACACGCAAGTGTGGCCCCGGTCATAGGCTGGTTTTCAAAGAAATTGTGTCAGGGTAGGCAACCCTTTGGTCACCCATGATCTCATTACAGGGGGGAAGAGGGGTTGGGTTAATGGGCGAGGAAAACTGCCCTCCTATCCCCCAGACTGTGCACTTTAAATGCTGCTGTCCGTGATTGACAATAGCATTAAAGGGGTTAATAGTAACGATCAGAACTCAGCTCAGATTGTTACTGCTATGGGTAGGAACTGGCTGTACAACACAGCTAGAATTTGCTAGGTATAATGTGAAAAACTGAGAAAAAATGAGCCAGAGTATAAGTTGGTATGCATGCAACGTATAGGAGCCTGTTCACACTGACCATTAAACAGACAAAACATAAAATAGAAACAAAATGAGCAAATACCCTGGTGTGAGCTCAGCTCCTGAGCCCACTCCATACATCCACATCCAGCTCACACCATATATGTATGCATGGCAAGCCTCTCCATGGTCTGTGCCGAGACTGGAAGCGGTAGTGTCACCGTTCAACCAGTTGCTGGATTGTGATTAGCCGCAGCGGTCAAGTGTGTTTTATCACAGGCCGAAGCAGTCTGGCGGCTGATGGAACGGTGACATCACTGCTTCCTATCTTCCTGTCTCTGTGCAGACGACGGAGCGGCCTCTGCTGGATTAAGGTGGGTGTCGGTAGGTGATTAATTATGACTGAGTATATGATTTTTTACATATTCTTTGGGCTCAACAAAACTTTATTTTTCCCAGGCAACTCCTTTAATGGACCTCATTCTGAATTTATGAGTCCAAAAAAAGAAAAATATACATAAAAACAAAGAATAATGATATAACGAGGGGAAGGTGAAAGGGCAGCTAAACTAAACATGGAAAGAGGCTCAACTCACCCTCAGAGATGTAAGAAGACACCAGGCTTTTATATGGCACATAGTATTGTGGGGTCGGGACACAGTTCACATTGGGATCTAGGTGCCATAAGTCCAACAGCTTCTCCTGTGGTGGCCGACTCCACTATAAATATACAGATGTATAGAAGAAACTCAAGATGACTTCTTGTTCTGCTACGTGACGGATACAAGCGAGTGCTGAACGTTCAAATGTCACCCAGGACGCCGGTCGGGAAATATTCATTATTTCTTGCCTTTATAAAATGAGTCAGATTACTGAGAATTAGTTCTCATCTCCGCTGATGTTCCTTGACTTTTCCTTTGAGTATTGTATAAAATATCAGAGGATACATAAGGAGGTCATCAGTGCCAGACTGGGGTGCCAATGGTCACCAGTAACATTGCCTCTGATGGGCCACTGTTCATCTCACCAAAGACAACATCTGCAAAGAGTTTGTAAGTTCTCCTCGTATTTATGTAAGTTTCCTCTGGGTTCTCCGGTTTCCTCCCACACTCCATAAAATATAGGGGCTTTTTGGGGCCATCATAAAGTAGCGGGCATTTTGGGACCATCCCCTTCATGACCTTGCCATTTTTTGCAATTCTGACCAGTGTCCCTTTATGAGGTAATAACTCAGGAACGCTTCAATGGATCCTAGTGATTCTGAGATTGTTTTTTCGTGACATATTGGGCTTCATGTTAGTGGTAAATTTAGGTCGATAATTTTTGCGTTTATTTGTGAAAAAAATGGAAATTTGGCGAAAATTTTGAAAATTTCGCAATTTTCAAATTTTGAATTTTTATTCTGTTAAACCAGAGAGTTATGTGACACAAAATAGTTAATAAATAACATTTCCCACATGTCTACTTTACATCAGCACAATTTTGGAAACAAAAATTTTTTTGTTAGGAAGTTATAAGGGTTAAAAGTTGACCAGTGATTTCTCATTTTTACAGCAAAATTTGCAAAACCATTTTTTTTAGGGACCACCTCACATTTGAAGTCACTTTGAGGGGTCTATATGGTAGAAAATACCCAAAAGTGACAAAATTATAAAAACTGCACCCCTCAAGCTACACAAAACTACATTCAAGAAGATTATTAACCCTTCAGGTGCTTCACAGGAACTAAAGCAACGTGGAAGGAAAAAATGGACATTTTAATTTTTCCAACAAAAATTTTATTTTAGCATCAATTTTTTCATTTTTGCATGGGCAACAGGATAAAATGGATCCTAAAATTTGTTGGGCAATTTCTTCTGAGTACACCGATACCTCATATGTGGTCATAAACCACTGTTTGGGCGCACAGCAGGGCCATTTGACTTTTTGAATGGAAAATATGCTGGAAAATTTAGCGGTTGCCATGTCGCATTTGGAGAGTCTCTGTTTGCCTAAACATTGGAGCTCCCCCACAAGTGACACCATTTTGGAAACTAGACCCCCCAAGGAACTTATCTAGATGCATAGTGAGCACTTTGAACCCCCAGGTGCTTCACAGAAGTTTATAAACGCAGAGCAGTGAAAATAAAAAAATAATTTTTGTTTCTCAAAAATCATTTTTTAGCCCGCTATTTTTTATTTTCCCAAGGGAAACAGGATAAATTGGACACCAAAAGTTGTTGTCCAGTTTTTCCTGAGTACGCTGGTGCCCCATATGTGGGGGGAATCACTGTTTGGGTGCACGGCAGGGCTCAGAAGGGAAGGAGCGCCATTTGACTTTAATGGAAAATTAGCTCCAATTGTTAGCAGACACCATGTCGTGTTTGGAGAGCCCCTGTGTGCCTAAACTTTGGAGCTCCCCCCAAATGACCCCATTTTGGAAACAAGACCCCCTAAGGAACTTATCTAGATGCACACTGAGCACTTTGAACCCCAAGGTGCTATACAGAAGTTTATAACGCAGAGCCTGAAAATAAAAAATCATTTTTTTTCTCAAAAAATAATTTTTTTAGCCCCTATTTTTTATTTTCACAATGGTTACAGGAGAAATTGGACCCGAAAAGTTGTTGTCCAGTTTGTCTTGAGTATGCTGGTACCCCATATGTGGGGGTAACCACTGTTTGGGCACACGTCAGTGCTCGGAAGGGATTTAGTGACGCTTTGAAATGCCGACTTGATGGAATGGTCTGCGGGCATCTTGTTACGTTTGCAGAGCCCCTGATGTGCCTAAACAGTAGAAACCCCCCACAAGTGACCCCATTTTGTAAACTAGACCCCCTGAGGAACTTATCCAGATGTGTGGTGAGCACCTTGAACCCACACGTGCTTCACAGAAGCTTATAATGCAGAGCCGTAAAAATAAAAAATCATTTTTTTCCTCAAAAACTGATTTTTTTTAACCCGCAATTTTTATTTTCACAATGGTTACAGGAGAAATTGGGCCCTAAAAGTTGTTGTACAGTTAGTCCTGAGTACACCGGTACCCCATATGTGGGGGGGAAACCACTGTTCGGGCACACGTTGGGGCTCGGAAGGAAAGTAGTGACGTTTTGAAATGCTGACTTTGGTGGAATGGTCTGTGGGTGTCATGTTACGTTTGCAGAGCCCATGATGTGCCTAAACAGTAGAAACCCCCCCAAGTGACCCCATTTTGGAAATTATATCCCCCAAGGAACTCCTCTAGATGTGCGGTGAGCAATTTGAATCTCCAAGTTCTTCACAGAAGTTTATAACGCAGAGCTGTGAAAAATAATAAAATCATTTTTTTTCTACAAAAATAATTTTTTTAGTCCCCAATTTTTTTCCCAAGGGTAACAGGAGAAATTAGACCCCCAAAGTTGTTGTGCAATTTTTCCTGAGTATTCTGATACCCCATATGTGGGGGTAAACCACTGTTTGGGCACACGTCGGGGCTCGGAATAAAGGGAGCACTGTTTGACTTTTAACAGCCAATCAGAGCGATCGTAGCCACGTGGGGGTTAAGCCAACCCCCCTGTGGTGAAGCACAAAGGGTCTTGTGCCTGCAGGTCGGGTGACCCCACCCGACCCGCAGGAACGTGATCCTTTCATGACACATACGCTGTGTCACAGGTCAGGAAGGGGTTAAAGGGAACTTGTCACCCCCCCCCGGCCGTTTTGAAGGAAAAGAGCCACGGCTTCAGCAGCACTAATGCAGCAGTCTGTGAAGGTGGCTCTTTTACTTCTGTGACCATGCAACGCTGAAATATTTAGTTTTATAAAATCGGTCCCCATACCTTAATTGCGTCTAAGAGGCATGTCCTCTGCCCATGATGCATCCTCCCCCAGCCGTCCATCAAGGCTCTTCACGTTGTGTAGCCCTGGTACACAATACCAGGAGGATGAGTGGAGAGGTAACAGTTAAGGTCTCTTCATGACATCATGTACACTTCTGACACACCCAGCAGGGGTGTGGAAGGGAGTGATTTTCTAGTCAGTCAGTTTCCTGTCCTTGGACAGAGTAGACGTGTCCAGTTTGAGCCTGTCATCAGTTCAGAACGTGGAGGCTGGTACAGGTGGTCTAATTCACCTTAGTCTAGTCAGAGCTGTGCCTGTTGTGAATGGGTTTGGGATGAGTTCTGAGTGGAGGCTCCCTCTGGTGGTTACAAGCGGTACTAGTGAGGATTGGGAATCAGGTGTTACTGATTGGTCTTATTTAAGGGAATCATTTTCCCATCAGGGTTGCCGGTGATCAATTGTTCTGGTCTGAATCCTTCTTTCCAGTTTCCCTTGTAGCCTGCTGTGTCGTGTCTGCATCTCCTGCTGTCAGATAAGACGATTTCTTATTTTGTGTTTTTGCTATATTTTTGCATTTTGTCCTGCACTTCTGTGGGGGCCTTCTGGTCCCCTCCGGGGCTTTTGCCCTCTCAGTTTAGTCCAGCCACTGTGTTTTGTACTTTTGCTTTTTGCAGTTTTTTCAGTGGCTGCTGTTTTTGTTACACCAGAGAACTAATTTAGGTGGAAGAGGTCGTGTGATCTCAGGTGATTTTGAAATTAGTATGTTGGTGTTTTCAGGGTTTTCTGGGATTGCAGTAAGTACCCTTCCTGTCCTTTTCTATTTAGATAGTTTGGGCCCCAGCGTTTGCTCATACTATTTTCTTTCTGTGTCAGTATTTCCTCTTGTCTAACCGCCATTACATGTTTGGGGGCTTTCTATTATCTTTGGGGTTCTGCTCCGGGGCAGATAGCTTTCCTATTTCTATCTTTAGGTGTAGTTAGTTTCTCAGGCTGTGACGAGGCGTCTAGGACCATCGTAGGAACGCTCCACGGCTGCCTGTAGTTGTGGTGGTTAGTCAGGGTACTGCAATCTCATAGATTCCAACTGCTCTGGTGTATTTCCTTTTTTACCTGCACTCCTCAGCTACCGTAACATAACAGTATCACCGGCCTAAAAAAATTGTATGGTACTCACAGAAGGGAAAAAAAATATATATATATTTTGAAGGAAGAAAAGTTGTCAGAGATATTTTTCTGTTTGTTGCATTTTTTTTTTTTTTTTTTTTTCCCTCTGTATCTCTGGGTGCTGGGGAGGATCTTTTCTCCCAATGGAGTTTGCACAGTTGTCTGGCCGTGTGGATCAGCTTGCCACTGAGGTTCGGAGTATTGCTGCATATCTTGCTAGGTTGCCTGTTGTGGAACCTAGGATTCCCATGCCAGATTTGTTTTCAGGGGATCGAGCTAAGTTTCAGAATTTCAAAAATAATTGTAAATTGTTTTTTGCCTTAAAATCTAAGTCCTCAGGAAACGCAGCGCAGCAGGTTCAAATTATCATCTCTCTCCTGCGCGGCGATCCTCAGGATTGGGCTTTTTCCCTGACACCTGGGGATCCTGTTTTGAGTGATGTTGATGTATTTTTTCAGGCTTTGGGTTATTGTACGATGAGCCTAATATCACTGATCAAGCTGAAAAAGCCTTGTTGGCATTAAATCAGGGCTTGATGACGCTGAGTTATACTGTCAGAGATTCCGTAGGTGGGCAGTCCTGACCAAATGGAATGACGACGCTTTGGCGGCCCTTTTCCGGAAGGGTCTGTCGGATAATGTAAAGGATGTTATGGTGGGATTCCCTGTCCCCTCTGGTCTCAATGATTCTATGTCATTAGCGATTCAAATTGACAGACGTTTGCGTGAGCGGAGAAGTATGCGTGGAGTGGTGTTGCCTTGTGAGCCAGCTGCTGAGCCCATGCAGTGTGATGGAGTGGTGTCTGGGGCACAGCGTCATGAGTTTCGAAAGCGCAATGGGTTATGTTTCTACTGTGGTGATGCCTCTCATGCTGTTTCAGTCTGCCCTAGGCGGGGAAGACGTTTTGCACGCTCGGTTGTCTTGGGTAGTGTTCAGACTAAGTTTTTATTAACTGTCACTCTGATATGCTCTCTGTCCTCATTTTCTGCTCAGGCTTTCGTTGATTCTGGAGCAGCTATTAACCTGATGGATTATGATTTTGCTAAACGTTGTGGATTTCCCTTGATACCCCTACAGAAGTCTATTCCCCTACTGGGGATCGATTCTACCCCTTTGGCTGAGAATAAACCCCAGTTTTCTACTCAGGTGATAATGAGGGTTGAACCTGATCACCAGGAGTGCTGCAAATTTTTGGTTCTATATAATCTGCATGACATTATCGTGCTGGGTTTCCCTTGGTTACAGTCTCATAATCCTGTTTTGGATTGGAAATCTGTGTCTGTAACCAGTTGGGGCTGCCAATGTGTTAATACCAACACTCCTGTTTTTTCTGCCTCCCCCAGGCTGAGGATGTTCCTGACTTTTTGTTTGATTTTTCTGATGTGTTTAGCGAAAGTAAATCTGCATCCTTACCTCCCCATAGGAGCTATGACTGCGCTATTGAATTAGTGCCAGGTAGTAAATTCCCTAAGGGTCGCCTCTTTAACTTGTCTGTACCTGAACATGACGCTATGCGGTCTTATATCAAGGAATCATTGGAGAAGGGTTATATCAGACCATCCTCTTCACCCTTAGGTGCCGGTTTTTTCTTTGTGGCCAAAAAAGATGGTTCATTAAGGCCGTGTATTGATTATCGTCTCTTGAACAATATTACTGTGAAATATCAATACCCGTTACCCTTGATTTCTGACCTGTTTTCCAGGGTGAAAAACGCTACTTGGTTTACCAAGCTTGACCTCAGGGGGGCGTATAACCTTATTCGCATTAAGCACGGGGATGAATGGAAGACGGCATTTAACACCCCTGAAGGGCATTTTGAGTACCTTGTGATGCCCTTTGGGCTCACTAATGCTCCTTCCGTCTTCCAGTCCTTCATGAATGACATTTTCAGGGATTTTGTGGACAAGTTTCTGATTGTTTATTTGGATGATATCTTGATTTTTTCTAATGACTGGGACTCTCATGTGAAACATGTTCGAACTGTATTCCAGATTTTGAGAGAGAATGCTCTGTATGTGAAGGGATCAAAGTGTCTTTTTGGCGTACAGAAGATCTCATTTCTGGGATTCATTTTGTCCCCATCTGTTATTGAAATGGACCCGGTCAAGGTTCAGGCCATCTGTGATTGGGTCCAACCTACTTCATTAAAGGCTCTTCAGAGATTTTTGGGTTTTGCCAATTTTTATCGTAAATTTATTGGTAATTTCTCTGTTATTGTTAAACCATTAACTGATTTGACCAGAAAGGGTTCTGATGTGGTGAATTGGCCTCCTGAGGCAGTCTCTGCGTTTCAGGAACTTAAGCAGAGATTCACTTCTGCTCCTGTTCTACGGCAGCCTGATGTTTCTCTGCCATTTCAGGTGGAGGTTGATGCCTCTGAAATTGGGGCAGGTGCCGTTTTGTCCCAAAAAGATCCAGAGACCTCTAAAAGTAACCCTTGTGCCTTTTTCTCTCGAAAATTTTCTCCTACTGAACGTAATTATGACGTGGGTAATCGGGAGTTATTGGCCATGAAGTGGGCTTTTGAAGAGTGGAGACATTGGCTGGAGGGAGCCAAACATCAGGTGGTGGTCCTTACGGACCATAAGAATCTGGTCTATCTGGAATCTGCCAAGCGACTCAATCCTAGACAGGCCAGGTGGGCCTTGTTTTTCACACGTTTTAATTTTGTGGTTTCCTTTCTTCCTGGCACTAAGAATGTTAAGGCGGATGCCCTCTCGAGGAGTTTCATTGCGGACTCTCCTGAGCTATCTGATCCCTCTGTTATTTTGAAGGAGGGTGTAGTTCTTTCCGCCATCTCGCCTAATTTGAGACTTGCTCTGGAGGGGTGTCAGGAGGATAGGCCCGAGCGCTGCCCTGTTGGAAAATTGTTTGTCCCGGACCAATGGAAAAAGAGTGTGATGTCTGAGATTCATTGTTCCGCATTGGCTGGGCATCCCGGAATTTTTGGTACCAGAGACTTGGTTAGTCGGTCCTTTTGGTGGCCTACCTTGTCTCGCGATGTCAGGGAATTTGTGCAGTCCTGCGGGACTTGCTCTCGCTCCAAGCCTTGCTCTCGCTCTAGTGGTTTGTTGATGCCATTGCCTGTGCCCAAGAGACCATGGACCCATATCTCTATGGATTTCATTTCCGATCTTCCTGTTTCTCAGAGAATGACCACCATCTGGGTAATTTGTGATAGGTTTTCCAAAATGATACATCTTGTGCCATTACCTAAGTTGCCTTCCTCCTCTGAATTGGTGCCGTTGTTCCTTCAGCACGTGGTTCGTTTACACGGCATTCCTGAGAACATTGTGTCTGACAGAGGAGTCCAGTTTGTTTCCAGATTTTGGAGGACTTTTTGTTCTAAACTGGGTGTTCAATTGTCTTTCTCCTCGGCATTTCATCCTCAGACCAATGGTCAAACTGAGAGAACAAACCAGACATTGGAGACTTATCTAAGATGCTTTGTGTCTGCTGATCAGGATGACTGGGTCTCTTTTTTGCCTTTGGCTGAGTTTGCTCTTAATAATAGGGCTAGCTCTGCCACTTTGATGTCTCCGTTTTTCTGTAATTCTGGGTTTCACCCTCGATTTTCTTCAGGACAGACGGAGGCTTCTGTCTGTCCAGGTGTTGACTCTGTTGTTGAGCGTATGCAGCAGATTTGGGACCAGGTAGTGGAGAGGTTGTCCCTCTCTCAGGAGAAGGCCCAGCGGTTTGCTAACCGGCATAGGACTGATGGTCCTCGGTTTAAAGTGGGGGACTTGGTCTGGTTGTCCTCAAAGAATATTCCTATGAGAGTAGCATCTCCTAAATTTAAGCCTAGGTTCATTGGACCTTATAAGATCATGGAGATTATTAATCCTGTTTCTTTTCGTTTGCTTCTTCCAGGGACATTTAAGATCCATAACGTGTTCCACAAGTCCTTGTTGAAGAGGTTTGTTGAGCCAGTGGTTCCTGCTGCTGTGCCTCCTGACCCTGTTTTGGTTGAGGGCAATCTGGAGTATGTGGTTGAGAAAATATTGGATTCTCGTTTTTCTAGACGAAGACTCCAGTATTTGGTTAAATGGAGAGGTTATGGTCAGGAAGATAATTCTTGGGTGTTTGCTTCGGACATCCATGCTAGGAGACTTATCCGTGCGTATCATAGAACTCATCCTGACCGACCTGGTTGCTCAAATGAGGGTTCGGTGACCCCTCCTCAAGGGGGGGGTACTGTTGTGAATGGGTTTGGGATGAGTTCTGAGTGGAGGCTCCCTCTGGTGGTTACAAGCGGTACTAGTGAGGATTGGGAATCAGGTGTTACTGATTGGTCTTATTTAAGGGAATCATTTTCCCATCAGGGTTGCCGGTGATCAATTGTTCTGGTCTGAATCCTTCTTTCCAGTTTCCCTTGTAGCCTGCTGTGTCGTGTCTGCATCTCCTGCTGTCAGATAAGACGATTTCTTATTTTGTGTTTTTGCTATATTTTTGCATTTTGTCCTGCACTTCTGTGGGGCCTTCTGGGTCCCCTCCGGGGGCTTTTGCCCTCTCAGTTTAGTCCAGCCACTGTGTTTTGTACTTTTGCTTTTTGCAGTTTTTTCAGTGGCTGCTGTTTTTGTTACACCAGAGAACTAATTTAGGTGGAAGAGGTCGTGTGATCTCAGGTGATTTTGAAATTAGTATGTTGGTGTTTTTCAGGGTTTTCTGGGATTGCAGTAAGTACCCTTCCTGTCCTTTTCTATTTAGATAGTTTGGGCCCCAGCGTTTGCTCATACTATTTTCTTTCTGTGTCAGTATTTCCTCTTGTCTAACCGCCATTACATGTTTGGGGGCTTTCTATTATCTTTGGGGTTCTGCTCCGGGGCAGATAGCTTTCCTATTTCTATCTTTAGGTGTAGTTAGTTTCTCAGGCTGTGACGAGGCGTCTAGGACCATCGTAGGAACGCTCCACGGCTGCCTGTAGTTGTGGTGGTTAGTCAGGGTACTGCAATCTCATAGATTCCAACTGCTCTGGTGTATTTCCTTTTTTACCTGCACTCCTCAGCTACCGTAACATAACATGTGCCCCACTGGAAGAAAGACTGAACTATCTAGTAAGAGTCGAGCAAATCGAAGGGCAAAGTGAAAGGAAGATTATTGGAAAAGTGCGTTTGGCTTGGAAAAGTCCTGCACATTGCTACCGGTTACTGGAGACCGAAGGATCACTATTAGCTACAAGCATAGTGAAGAGAAAACCAGAGATTTACCGGACCCTAGGTCGCGGCAAACAAGCCCCTTATAGTCAGTACGTAACTGGGGTCAGGGGAGTGAAGACTTTGAGTCTCTGCAGGACAAAATAAGAATTCAGCTCCCTCATAGAAAGGCTCCTAACACTAAATTGACTGGGAAGCACAGCTTTGGATAAGCTGGAATCATAGAGGGGACTACGCTTCAGGCTGGTCGTACTCATCTTCATTGGACAGTAAAGGAGGCCCCTAACTTGCTTAGCTGTTGCCTCAAAGCTCATCCTCCATCAACCCCATCAGCCTCCCTGGGACCTGCCTTACCATCTTGCAAGTAAAGGTATGGAAAGACGCTGACGGTGTGAGACTGAGTTATTATTGCATGCCTGCACAATCCCTACCTAACTACCGACCTGAGGGAAGAGTCCCACCTGTAGGGGACCCGACATCTAGCTGCATCACCATCCCCTCAGAGATCTACAGCAGCGCTGGTATAAATTACCAGAAGACTACAGGTGGCGTCACGAACTGTATATAAACCTATCCCCTGTAAATATTCCCCCAACATACGCCAGACCGCCAGGGCCACAGACCGAGCCACAGCTACCTGTGACAATCCCCATAGACTTCTACGGGCTCGGCTCTGAGTACCCCATTGCCCTGGTAACCCACAATTGTGGTGGCGGGTCGACACAAAAACTTGGCGTCACGAACAGGATCCGAAACTTGCAGCATTGCGAGCCCTGTGTGCCTGTGGAGTGTTTTGGCGAAAAAGACTGTTGCTGTTGTTTGGCGCCAAATACCGCCATATTTGCCGCCAGATTCGCGCCCTAAGGCGTTGGAGAAGAAGGTGGGCGTACCTGAAAGAGCGCGCAGAGTCTTGGACACGCCCCCGGCTCTGACTCAGCGGCAGGTCCTGCAACAGGAAGTAACGCTCTGACATCAGAGCGCCTGCGACGAAGGTCCTGTTCCCACTGCGGTGCCTGTGAAGTAGCAGCGTCTGAAACTGGTAGGCTCCGTTTAACCAAGGGGGCGCTAAGATGTCACAACAACCGGCTGACAGTGCGGCCCCAGCCGGAGGCCCCAATCCCGCACCGTCTGGTATTGTAGCGCCAGATGGGGGCGCAGGCCCTGCACCCAGTCCGGTAGTCCCGATCATGCCACTAACGCTCCCATATATGCCTGGGGCGAAATGGCTTCCCCAATACAGCGGTGAGCCAGGCACATTAGCAGGCTTCAAGCGGAAGTTATGCAGCATCCTAGAAATGTACTCCATGCCTGAGAGACAAAAAGCTGCTGTGCTAATAGGGCAGCTAACTGGCGCTGCTGAGAGGGAAGTGGAGACCTGGGATACCGTTGATCAGGAGTCGGTACCTGCGATCTTCCTGAAGCTACATGCCATATTTGAAGACCGCACAGAAACGGATCTCCGGATGGCCTTCTATCACTGTTCACAACAGCCAGGTGACAGCATCCGGGACTACGCTTGCCGACTACAGGGAGCCCTGAAAGCACTCAAGCAAATTAACAATTTAAATGCTATCGACGAGAATAAAATGTTGAAAGAACAATTTATACAGGGATTGAGATCCCCAGAGGAACGCAGAACTGTGAATTGGTGGTCCTTAGATCATCCTGATGCTACCTTTGATGCCCTAAAGGACATGGCAATAAAAGGGCTGCGGCCCCTGGGCAAACCTGAGGTGGCCACCCAACATCATCAGGGTGAAGTCACTCTGGAACCGGCAGTAACCCCCTGTTCCCCGCTAGTGGCAGAAACCAAAACGCAGGTGACACCTCCTAGTGAATTGGACTGTCTGCGCTCAGAGGTGCGCCAGCTGACTAAAAATCTGGCCGCTGTGATGAGTGCCCTACAGCTGCGGAAAGAAGAGGAAGGGAAGATCTTGTTAGCTGACTGCCCAGAGGACGTTCCGTGGATGCACCGGAGAAGAAAGAAGACGTCGCCCCCCCGGAGGAGGACAACGCCACCCCCAGGAGCAACCTCTGATCAACACCCTCCTCGTCGAGAGATCATCTGTTATCGCTGCAACCGGAAAGGTCATCTGTCTACACAGTGTCCTTTAAACGGGCAGAACCTGGGTCCAAGGGCCAACACCCAGGAGAATACCCGTCAGGCCCCCTAGACTGGAACCGCAGGTATGTGGGCGGGCGACCCTACCTGTCTATTATTCTAGATGGTATTGCTGTTCCAGCATTGTTAGACACTGGGTCGCAGGTGACCCTAATACCTGATGCTCTATATACCAAGTACTGGTCAATGGACAGTCTTAAACCTCCGAGCCTTGACTTTACTGTGTATGCTTCGAATGGTCTTCCTGTAGAAGTACTCGGAACAAAATGTGTAGATGTAAAGGTGGGCAGAGAGGAGTTGAAAGACCAAGGGCTTCTGGTAGTAAAGACTGTAAATGAGGAGAACGGTTTAAATATCATTTTGGGTACTAACATTATCGGTAATTGTTTGGGAGAAGTTGTGTTCTTGCTCCAACAGCTCGCTGAGATTGCCCGACCAAGGCAGAGAGGAGTAATCCAAAGAGAGATCCGGGCCCTGGTGTGTCAGCAGCAAGCGAAGCTTACCGACGGCGAAATTGGTAATGTACGGGTCACTGACTCAGATCCTATTGTGATACCTCCAATGAGTGAAATGATCATTTGGTGCAGGGCAGCCATAGGTCTGAGAGGACAGAATTACCAAGCTGTAGTAGAACCCCACCATTCAGAACATAGACCTACACTTATGACTGCTAGAGGAGTAGTAGAGGTGGTGAATGGAAGAGTACCGGTACGGCTTCTCAATTGGGGAGATGATGAGGTAAATTTACCCCGTTATGCAACCATTGCTAAACTTCATGCTGTTGATAATAATTCTATTCTCCCGGCTGAGTCCTTAGACTCCTGTCAAATAGAGGAGGACAATGACCCAGCAACTCAGGTGGCGGAATGGTGTCAGCAACTCCATGTTGGGACGGACACCACTCCCGCTCACCAGAAGCAAGGGGTATTACGGGTGGTGCAAGAGTACGCCCAAGTGTTTAGCAAAAATCCACTTGATTTTGGGACAATTAAGGGAGTACAACATCATATCCCTACAGGCAGTCATCCTCCCATCAAAGAGCGGTATAGGCCCATACCTCCAGCTCATTATCAGAAGGCTAAAGAAATGTTGAATGATATGAAGAAAGCCGGGGTGATAAGGGATAGTTGTAGCCCCTGGGCAGCCCCTCTAGTTCTGGTTAAAAAGAAAGATGGTAGTATGAGAATGTGTGTGGATTACAGGCAGGTGAACCGCATAACACACAAGGATGCATACCCGTTACCACGTATAGAGGAATCTTTAGCTGCTCTGAAAACGGCTAACTACTTTTCTACCCTTGATCTGACTAGTGGTTACTGGCAAGTGGCTGTGGCTGAGGAGGATCGTGAGAAAACGGCTTTCACCACCCCAATGGGGCTCTGTGAGTTCGACAGAATGCCGTTTGGGCTCAGCAGTGCCCCAGGAACATTTCAGAGAGTGATGGAAAACTGTCTGGGACATCTCAATTTTGAAACCGTGCTGCTATACCTAGACGACGTCATCGTGTATTCCAAGACTTATGAGGACCATCTGAAGCACCTGGCAGAAGTATTCGAGTCCCTGTCCAGGTACGGGATGAAATTAAAACCCTCAAAATGCCATCTACTCAAACAGAAGGTACAATACTTGGGGCACATCGTCAGTTCGGAAGGAGTAGCGCCGGACCCAGAGAAAGTCACTGCCATCCAGAAGTGGCCGGAGCCGAAGAACCTTAAGGAAGTGCGACAGTTCCTGGGACTAACGGGTTACTACAGGAGATTCGTGAAAGATTACACGAAGAAGGCAGCTCCTTTACAGGACCTCCTGGTAGGACAATCCTTAAAGAGCAGAAACCCTCCCTTTAATTGGGGTAAAGAACAGGCTGAAGCATTCCAAAAGATGAAAGAGATCCTGACAGGTGATGAGATCTTAACCTATCCTGATTACAGCCAACCGTTCCTGTTGTACACCGACGCCAGTAATGAAGGGCTGGGAGCAGTTCTCAGTCAGAAGCAGAATGGCCAAGAAAAAGTCATCGCTTATGCTAGCAGAAAACTCAGGCCAACGAGAGGAATCCGGAAAATTATAGCAGCTTCAAGCTGGAGTTTCTGGCGCTGGTCTGGGCCATTACTGAAAGATTTAAGCACTATCTGGCCTCCAATAAGTTCACGGCGTACACAGACAACAACCCGTTAACGCACCTGGAAACCGCCAAGCTGGGTGCCATGGAGCAGCGATGGATGGCTCGGTTGTCCAATTACCAGTTTACTATCAAGTACCGGGCAGGTCGAAAGAATGCTAATGCTGATGCGTTGTCCCGAATGCCGCATGACTCTGATACGGAAGAAGAATCGGACGACCTGGAAGAAATTGAGCTACCTGCGTTCCATCGAAATGGGGTAGTCCACGAGCATCGAGTCCACAGAAAGCAGAATGGTGCAACATTAAATCCTTTACCCCATCATAGTTGGAAAGAGACTCAGGACAGTGATCCAGTGGTCAGCCGCATCAAGGAGTTGTTAAAACAGGAAGGCTCCTCTTTGGAAAAGGATGCACCTATGACAGCCAAGCTCCTGTGGAATGAGAAAAGCAGGTTGTTCCTATACCGTGAGAAGTTGTGCAGGAGATACGTCAACCCCAGAACCCATGAAATGGTCTGGCAAATAGTGGTCCCCAAGGCAGACGTCGCTATGGTGTTGGAAGCGTACCACGATCAAGCAGGACACTTTGGCTGGAGGAAGCTGGAGACCCTGTTGAGATGCCGGTTCTACTGGGTAGGGATGCGCAGCTCCATCGAGAGGTGGTGTCGGAACTGTGGACCCTGTGGTCTCAGAAGAAAGGACTACGGTAGTCAGAAGGCACCCCTGCAACCTATCCGGACGACTCGTCCTCTGGAGATTGTGGCCCTGGACCATGTCAAACTGTCGCCAAGTAGATCTGGATACTCATACGCCCTGACCATGGTGGACCATTACTCCAGATTTCTGGTGGTTGTTCCAGTGAAAGACCAGACCGCAGTGACGGCCGCAAAGACCTTTCAAGCAAGCTTTTGTAGACCGCATGGGTATCCGGAGCAAGTCTTAACCGATCAGGGACCTGCTTTTGAAGCCGATTTATTCAAGGAATTCTGTCATATGTACGGGTGCAAGAAAATTAGAACGACACCATACCACCCTCAAACCAACGGTCTTTGTGAAAAGATGAACCATATTGTCCTTGACTTGTTGAGATCCATACCGTTGGAAGACAGGAATCGATGGCCGGATTTACTACCTGATTTGGTTGATTTGTACAACCATATACCTGTAAGCTCAACTAACTGCACTCCAGCCTATCTTATGAGAGCAAGGCCCGGAAAACTACCAATGGATTTAGAACTTGGAGTGGTAGAACCGGAGGCAGACGACGCTGTTGAAAACTGGGACGTTAATCGGCAAGAGCATACAGAAGAGTACAAATCTGTGTAGAGGAAAGTCTCAATAAGGCACGGGAGAAACAGGAAGATGTTTACAACCGAAATGCTCCTGCCAAGCCTTTGATGCCTGGAGAGGTAGTATTAAAAAGAAAGAGGAAGATGCACAAACTGGATAACCAGTGGGAGCAAGAACCCTACGTCATACAAGATTCTAAATATGACAACAGAAAAGTTTGTGTCGTCAGTAAGGACGGAGGAAGAACAACAACCACTGTGTCCAGAGATCATTTGAAGTTGTGTCCAGAACACTTAAAGCGTTGTGAAAAGAACCCTGTCCTCAATCAAGAGAAAGAAAGGAAGAGGTCCTACACACAGATCTGGGAGATTTTCCTGCGGATTGGCCCCGACTGGGAGATGCTGTGATAATTCCAGTGTTGCAGTTTTATCAGCCACAAGAGGAAGTTTTACCTCCAGTTGTGCCTGTGGTGCCAGTTGAGCCCGCTCAGGAGTTACCCATTCCAGCAACACCTCAACCTGTGGAACCTCAAGATGGATCATCTGAAGCAGCGCCCCATACTATGGGATCCCCTGGTGAAGCTGACTCACACCGTCCAGCCATCAGTACGCTTGCCAGATCCATAGAAAGATTAAGGCAGTTCTATAGTTTGCCGTTACGCAGTGCAGACAGATCGCAACTTGATATACCTGAAACTACACCACGTAGATCAGAGAGAATCACAAAAGGGAAATTACCCATTAGATATCAGCAGTAGTTATAACGAATTTATGTGAACATTGTAAAAAGTCTATATATATAAATGTGTTTTGCCTATTATGTCTTCGTTTAACAATGGACTCAGAGGCTGAGGACTGAGCCAGCCCAAAAACTGTATCCTGTAAATAGTTGCACTTTGTGCCTTTCTTTTTAATGGTTTCACATGAAACCTTGACTTACCTCTGAACCAAAAACCCGTGTGGTGTGGCACTGAGTGAGGTCTGCATTTGGATGTCCTGCAGCCCACCCAGGACCTACGTTGAAGGTTTGGTGCGGGTCCTTCACAAGTATACCGTATATTTATTGAATGCTATTTAATACTTTTGTATTTCTATATAAAATGTTAATGTTTGCAACGTTCAAGATATCCTCACCTCCCGGATGGGACGAATTACTGTTTACTGTTTAATGTTTTCATGCATAAACAAAAATGTCTCTTTATATTTTACAGCCCGGGAGTGCTGTCGTTTACCATGGGGAATGTGTAGCCCTGGTACACAATACCAGGAGGATGAGTGGAGAGGTAACAGTTAAGGTCTCTTCATGACATCATGTACACTTCTGACACACCCAGCAGGGGTGTGGAAGGGAGTGATTTTCTAGTCAGTCAGTTTCCTGTCCTTGGACAGAGTAGACGTGTCCAGTTTGAGCCTGTCATCAGTTCAGAACGTGGAGGCTGGTACAGGTGGTCTAA